>VZRS01008551.1:0-97616 GCA_013398055.1 Ifrita kowaldi
GAAGTTCCACCTGAATGAGAGGAAGAACATCTTCACTCTGTGAATGACAGAGTACTGAAACAGGTTGACCAGAGAGGTCTTGGAATCTCTGTCACTGGAGGTATTCAAGAACTGTCTGAATGCAATCCTGTGCCAGGTACTCTAGGATGACCCTGCCTGAGCAGGGAGGTTGGACCAGATAACAAACCAAATTTAGTCTCTTCCAACTTTACCCATTCTGTGATTAGAAATTTTTCCTCTAGATCTTTTTAAGTCGTTACTAATCAGCTGTGTCTGACCCCCATCAATAAGTTTTTTATAAAATCACCAGCAGCCTTCAGGAACACTAATAAGCCATAAATTAGAGACATGAATCCAAATATTTCAAAGCCTAGAGTAATTGCCACATTCTTCAGATACCAAATTCAAATTAAGAGGATTAGAAGTGGTTATCTACACTGATTAAAAGCATGTCCTTACAGAGGCCAAAATCCACCAGAGGAGTGACAGCCATGCAGCAATAACCATGGCAAGTGGAGGTGTGAGCTCTTTGTGCCCGGGGCCAGAGGCTGTCAGGCAGCAGTGTTGCTGCCCAGCCTGTTTTTCGGGCTCTCCTAGGGCAAATTCTTCTATCCTGCACGGCACTGCTTTAGTGTGCTCTGCAAACATACCCTCTGTGCCTCTGAAATGTTAAAAGGAGATAAAAACCTTCATTTTCATATTTTGAATATCTGGTGCCAATGCACAGGATATCCTTGGCACTTGGATACTATCAGCCCCACAGAGGAATAGTGCATGACAGAGTTGGTTACACTCTGTTGCTGATATGACAGATAGAAACCACTTTGTTCAACATTTCAATTAATGAAATACCCTATGCACCTTTCCAAGGAAGCTTTGATACCCCATGTGATAATTCAATTAGCAAGAAAGAGACAGAAAGCAAGAAAGCACCAGATTAGCCTGCAAAGCCCTGCCTTGTCCCCTGCCTCTTTACCTTGTGCCCCAATGCCATTATGCCAAGAATATTTCGGTTCTTCTGTGATGCCATTAAATGCTTGTTAAAAGCATAAAAAAAAAAATACCTCCTTCAGATGAAGTAATTTTGATGGCCATAAGTCTGCCTATAAAAACCATAATATTTAAATTCCCCAGGAACCCACTTATGCCACCACCACTTGCAGACGAAAGCAGAAATTTAGACATCTACCCTGTGCTTTGTGTACCCGCCTCATATAATTCCAGGGGTGATGATGGGAGTATGGGTTTAATGAGGGCCCCTTCTGCAAATATATGATACCTGCAATTGATTCTTTCACTTAATCCAATGAAAGTGTTTTCTTTCAAATATTTAAATGCTTACACTAGTGTTAACAAATGCATGCCTAGGACAAAGGTTCAAGATGCAGTTTTTGAAGACACAAAGTGTTATTGCTACTTCACTAAAGAATAATCGATCTAAAATAATTTAGGTATTTATCTCACCCTTGATCTCCTTGACACATGACATGGGTTAACCCCAGGAGGTGACTAAGCCCCACACAGCCACTCGTTCACACACACTCCTCCAGGATGGGAGGAGAAAATTGAAAGAATAAAAGACAGGAAATTTGTGTGTTGAGATAAAGACAGTTTAACAGGTAAAGCAAAAGTCATGCATACAGGCAAAGCAAAACAAGGAATTCTTTCATGCTTCCCATGGGCAGGGAGGTGTTCAGACATCCCCAGGACAGCAGGGCTCCATCACACATAACAGTGACTCAGCAAGACAAACAATCCCTCCAAATGTCTCCCTTTCCTTCTTCCCCCAGCTGTATGTGCCCAGTATGATGGAATCTCCCTTGGGTCAGTTGGGGTCAGCTGTCCCAGCTGTGTCACCTCTCAACTCATTGTGCACCTCCAGCTCCCTCACTGGTGGGATGGGGTGAGGAGAAGAAAAGGCTTTTACGCTGTGTAGGCACTGCTTGGCAATAATGCAAACATTTCCATATTATCAACACTGTCTTCTGCAAAAATCCAAAACATGACCCCATACCAGCTTCTGTAAAGAAAATTAACTCAGCCAAAACCAGCACAACAAACAAACCCAGAGTTTTGTGCTTTAAATTGAGGCTAGCTGTAAAAGAAAGCCACTTTTTTCTGACTGTGAATAAATTGAAGCAATGGAAAAATAAAAGGAACAAGGACACACAGAAAAAACCAAACCCCACAGCCTGAGTCCTGAGAGTATTCCAAAGCCTTTTAAAGTCTCCATCACTCTTCTATACAGAAAGAAAAGAGCAGTTCTCTGGGTGTTGATGGCATTTCTCTGATAAGTACAGTGACTTTGTTTATAACAGCACAGAAGAGCTTAGAATATTCTCCTGGAATAGCTTATGTGTAGCATAAGTCAAGAAAAAGTAGTTCAAGAATGATTCATCCTTGCAAGGACTATCCCAGATGCTATTAGAAAGTTGACCTCTACTCTTTAGTGAGGAGATAACTGTTCCCTTTCAGGCTCTGGGTGAAGTCCAGACTGCAACAGTTCTTGAACCCAGCCTGACATCATAAGCCGTGTTAGATTGCCGATATTGGGTGGCAATGCCACAGGAAGCATCTCAGACTTTGACCATCCATAACTGGTCCAGGACATGGCTGTACTGTGGTCTGCTGCTTGTACCCTGTAAATTTGCTATACTTTTGCCATACCTTCTGTGACACCAGCCCCAGCATGTATCTCAGCCATTGAAGGGTAGTCCACACCAGTATACATTAATTGGCACAGGTGGCATAAATTCATGAGGTGCATAATCTACATCACAAGACAAATTTATTCTACCTCCCTTAGATTCAGAACATAGAGTCACTCTCTCAGTGTCCTCCTTCAAGACCTCTGTTCATTAGAAGCACACACACCTGTGTATCCTCCAGATTTGTGTCCCACTGATAAAAAAAGTGAAGAATTAGACTGTGCCCTTGAACATTTGACTTCAGATGAAATATCATACACAACCAGCAGGACAGTTTCTGATAGAAATGGGATATTTTTGCAGAAAGACTGGATGTTTTTCTCTCCTACAGACACAATAAAGAATCAGCTGGTATTTTCCCACCATTCCCAGCACACAGCCGGCAGACCAAGTTTTGACTGCATTTAAAACCTCCACACAAGTTAGCTCATGACTAGGGAAGAGAAAGAAAAGAATAACACTACTGCAATAAAAATCAACAAAAATATTCTCAATGAGAACATCCTTCAGAACATTGCTGACATGTCCAAGAAAAAAAAAATCCTTCCCCCACGTCTCCTCTGGTTCAAGAAAATACTCTGAATAGAAACCTTGTTCCTTCCTGCTATAATACTGTGGATTCGGACCAAGTAACATGTGCCAAATTATAATAAAGTTGAAACTTACCTGCTGAGTAAACAGCCCCAATCTCAAACTATGTGTCTCTAGGAGCAGCCCTGCCTACCATGAGCAAAACTTCAGGCACACAAATACGGAGCTGCTTCTGGCTCATACCAGCAAGCCTGAAACTGACTGCCCCTAACAAGAGTTGTTTTCCTTCTGTCACTTTTCAGCTGTTTTCAATCACTTTATTTTGCTTTTAAGCCTCCCCAGCTGTGTCCCAGGAACCTTGATTTAACTATTTCAGATACTTTATTTCTCTAGGACAATTGTTCTCATCATTTTTGAAATGAAAAGCTGCTTGAAACTTTTAGTGGGAAAAAAAGTTTTCCAGCCTGTCTTGAATGGCATTTGTTTGTAATCCAATAGATATAAAGTAACATTTTGAGGGCTACTTCATTATTTTTCATTTCTACTTAATTTTCTTTTTTCCACGTATGGAACTACACGTGATTATTTAGAAATAAACAGCATTTTGACTGCTTGTGATACCTTACATAGCACCAGTTATCCTACTAGCCATTTGCAGGCCTAGAACTAAGAACTGCCCATCATACAACATGCACATTCAGGCATAGGTAGGCTTTGAAAATTGTGCCCTATCGAGACCAAGGTCAATGCCTCTGCCTGAGGTGAGCGAGGCACCTGGCCCAGGTGGGATTTGCAACTAAGAGAATTGCCAGGACATGTCAATAGATGGTGCTGAAATGGCCCTTTCTACTGGTCAGATGTGAAATCCATTCTCAGCTCTGCGATAGTCTCCATTAAGCAGAGTTTGCTTTGTTGAAGATGCTCTATGTACACTACAGGAATTCTGCCATCCAGTCTCCCTTGTTGATTTTAAAAGGCTCCTAAGCCTTTTAAATGCTAAATTTGATGTGAAAGCAGTAAGTGTTCGCTGTCTACTGAGGAACAGAGCATTTTGTAAAACTCATCTATCTGACATTTTGGCTTAAATCTATGGCTGAACAAAAGGGGGAGGAGCCCCCACTGATCTCCTTCTACATTCTGCCCTGTGCCTGAGCCAGCCCCAAGCCCTGGTGTCCAACCCCCCAAGAACCAGGATGTCCTCAAGACCCTACAGCTCCACCACATTGATGGGGCGAGTTATGGGGACTACGCCAGAGGAACAGACCTGGCTACTGTATCCTGCCACATCTCCCAAGTCTTCATTGCCCTACAAATGCCCTAACACACCCAGGGGTTATGTTTTGCTTTTGTGGATGAGCTGGCTAAGTGGTCCTTCCAGCTTGTGTTTTTGACCCCCCAAACACCTTCTATGATGACATCATTAGTGTCTCTGTGGAAACATTTTAATTGACCAAACATCTTGTTAATTATTCTTGCTCAAAAATTACCCAATGGGGTGTCCTGAAACTGGGTTTTAATTAAAAGTGACAAAGGCTGAGTTAATGTAGCTTCAAACATTCCTGCCAGTATGGTGTGACAAGCCTTCCCTGACAAGGTACTGCTGCACAGGGTGTAAGAAAGCCCAAAAGCTTTACACTAAACTGTGGCTCAATGTAATTTATTCAAATCACCTGTTACACATGGTCAAGACATCTAAACAGCTTTAGAAGTTGCTTCTCAGGTATTATACCTCTGACTCACATCCAAGAGGGGTAGCTTAATATAACTCAGTAAGAAGTTAATTTTACTAATAGAGGAAGACTATTTGTGGTGCTCTCAGGCAATATTCGTATCCATCACAGGGCAGCTCATTGCAGCAGCAGAAGACCACTTAATCAGAATCTCCAAATTCACCAAGAACCAGACCTCTCATTCTCTGGAGGGACTAATGATGACCTTGAATGACCCACACAATTAATCTCCCAGACTCTTTTTCGGTTACTGGTTTCAGCAGTGTTGTTTTCCCAGCTGTAATATCTCAGCTTTATAGCTGCTGGTGTCTGGTTGCTTCCCCACATGGGTCATTCTTCCAGCTGCAGACATCTGTCCTAAGGGTACCCACCTGAAGTGCTTGCACACAGCACATCAGCACCCCTCCATGTGTGTGCATACCTGAGTGAGGTGGCCTGGCTGCTGTTCTGCAGAGGGAGGGAGGAGACCTCCCTCCCTCCCCAGGCAGTGTCCAAGATGAAGCCCTGTTCAAGTGTTCTGTATCCAAGGTGAAGCCCTGGGATGGAGTGGCCCTGAACACTGAGCTGCTTTCTAACAGCAACCTCAGCGAATGCTTTGAGCTCATCTTTTTGAGGGCTTCGTTGAGATTGGGAATGCATGGCTGGTGGTCACCTGACTAGGAGGGAGGGACTGGAGCTGCTCTGTCACACCCATAACCATGAGGTTCTTAGAGAAGTGCTGCCAGCTCCATGCATCTGGGCTTAGGATGTCTTGCTCAGCTCACCAGGCATTTTGTTTCACTCCAAAGGCAGTAAAACTTGCCCTTTCCCTGTGTTTCAAAGTAGTGTTCAAATTGCTGCTGAGGAATGCAAAGTGCTCTCTGCCTGCTGCCGTGTACATGCAGTCATTGAACCACCAGGTCCAGCCAGCCACACAGCCCCAGTATCAATTCCTCCTCATCCCACTCCTGGAAGTCCTGGCTTGTTTTGGAGCTCTGTTCCGCCAGCCCCACTCCTGCTCTGTCTGTGATTCCTCAATCCCCAGCAATCCAAGCTTGTAATGTGACAGGGGGAGGGGACACAACAAAAGGTCATTCGTTGCCCCTCCTTTTCCCAAGCTGGATGAACATCAGCTTGGGGATCCTGGGTTTAGCAGCATTGCCCCGTTTGAGGGGAAGGAAGAGGAGCTGTCACAGGCACAAAGGACTGAAAGCAGAGATGGGGTCCCACCTGAGACACAATGAGCTGCTTGGGATTTCTTCTTTCTCCTTTCCATGGATAGAGGTGTCAGCTCTGAGGGCAGTCAGGACATGCCCAACCTGGCCAAAGGCAGCAACCAGGCTAAGTAGATTTCCCCAGGATATACTTAGACTCAGCTTTCCACTTCTAGCATACAAACCTGTGATTTGAGCCATTGTGCTGTCATTTTCTTCAGAAACGCTCCTGGTGTCACACCTGTCCTCAAGCACAGGCCAAAGGATGCTCTGCACCATTTGGGTGGGAGCAGCTGTACGCATCCCACTCTGCTGGGGAGTGTTTGAGACTGTTCTAGCACAGTCTTTGAGGAAGACAGGGAAATTGCACTGATAAATATCCTTAAGAATATCTTTTCAGATGATATAACAGCAGGAAGCAAGAACCAAGGGTCAATACCATTTGTTCGCACTATGCAGCAACACCAGAGCCAGCCTTCAAGCTGTCAGCCATTTGAGATCCTGTGCCTGAGGCCATTGCATTAGTCAGTTAAAATAGGGCTTAATGCTCTCCTCACTCACGAGCGCCAATTTTCCTAATGTCTGTTGTGGCCACATATTGCCTCACCAAGGGCAGCATTTGGTCCACAAATTGTTTGCATGTCCTGTAATTTATGCATTTTGCATTGTGTAAAAAATCCCCAGTCTATCAGCTGTGGTGTTGGTTGCAAAAGATCTGCTCCTGTAATTACTCTGATTGTTTATGCCATGGTAATGTGTCCTTAGATGTTGAGCCACGTAAAAAGATTGATACACCAAAAGTGTACATGGCAATTAAGGAATTTCATCAGGTGCTGAGTAAGATACAATGCTTGTGACAGTTTAATTCTAGCCTTTGCTCTGCTTCTCTGTCTTGTTGAAACTCAGATCTTAGTTGTTAGGGGAAACCTGCTTAGGGACACCTCCATGAAATCAGTGTGATTACTATGCAATATTCAAAGTGAACACTCAGTTCTCTCAAATGGATCATGTGTTTTCTTTGTAGTAGAATTGTCATAAAGGGAGTAAGATCTAAAGACTATTCACTGTAAAAATATCACAAGTGGGTTTACGCATCCAGTGTCATGCCTCTGGCATGTGGTAACACCAGGAGTGGCCATTAGCTAGTGAAAAAACACCCGAATGCAGATGAAGTGCTTGCATGGAAGCACAGCCCACTGAGATTAGGCAACAGGAACATGGCCTGGCATTCCCTGGTATGAGTGTGGTGTCCTTCCTGATGCAGCTCCTGAAACATTTTTGCATTTTTGCTCCGCACTGCTCACTATTTATTTCTAACAGGCCTGATGAGATCCTGTGCTATTGATTGTGTTTTAGTTCAGCTGCTGCCAGGGGTACCACACCAGCCTGCACCCCAAATAATTTGCTGTAAATCAGAGAACAGCCTTTCTTAATGGCATGGCGAGTGGCTGTCCAAAGGGCCTGGCTGGGTGCCCACCACTACATGGTGAGCTGAAGAAAGAGATGATGGAGCATTCAAGACCAGCATTTCAGACCAATCAGAATGCTGCACAGTGATAGACCTGGTGCAGTGCAATGCAGTGTTATAAAGAGTTTGAAACTGGGGGAAGCAAATGTGGCACTTCAGCAGAGACTAAAAAAGCACAGGAGCACCAAAGGGAGCTGTGGACAACATGGTTAAGTTGCAAGCAGAGGGGAAGAGGACAGGGACCAGGCAATGAGCTGAAGCATTGTTTGCACATTTTGAAAGCTTCTGACGAGTGCAGAGCTCCATGACTTAACTGCTATTGGTTAAACAGCGATAAACATTGCTGAACTTTGTCCCAGCAGTTTGGAAATGGGAAGGCGGGTGGCACAACCTTTGCACGTGTCCTGGGTGTGCTTTGATTCCCAACAGACAGAGAGTCATGGAAGGTGATGATTTACAGTATTTATGCATGGGTGTAAGAAGCTGTAAGTTTTAAATCATGGGCCTAGGGTGCTTACTGCATTTTCAGAAGAAGCCAGTTTACACTTTAGTGCGTAATATTGGTGGTATAAGAAATAATTCTGCTATCTTCATTTCAATGAAACATGGTGCAACTGGGAATGAGAGGTGCCTTTGGGGCTGGTTCCTCAGCTACTGTTGAGCTCATAATTAGGAATTCTAATAACATTTTCAATAATCTTTAATGCATTTAAAGAGCACTTTTTATTTCTCTCTGTCGGGTTAATTTTAAACTCCATAAATCATGTGTGATTGAAAAAAAAGAGTAAGATGGATATTTTTGCCAGTTATAAGCCAGTCATCACTCAGGTCACGGGGTATAAGGAGCATTGTGGAGACACTGTTTGCCAGAGAATACAGGAAGAATCTGAGCCTAGTACAGTGATACAGATAATTTGGGGTAACTCATCGTGCATCCTGCTGCCACAATAGCATTGGCTTTGCTCTTCCATGCTTGCCTTCACTGAGGACAGTCTGTAGCACTCTGCCAGAAAATATCTTAACCCACACAATTGCACTGAGCAATTCTTTTTCTCCATATGAAAATCTCTCATTCATATGAAAATATTGGACACATAGGTGCTTTTCTTTAGAGCTCAGTGCTAAAAAACCCTCCTCATTTCTTGCACATTGCATCAGCTCAGGCTAGAACTTGTCTGAATACTTATTTTTCTGCAAGATTCCGTGATATGTATCTAAATAGATATTATGAAAAGATCTTTTTTTTTTAAACTCCTCTTTATTTTTACATTCAATGCATGAGGACAGACAAGATGAATATTCATGACAAAATATAGAGACATACTGTCCTTGAAACAGTTGAAGTATTTAAGAGTTTAAAAAAGTATTTTAGAAACATAGTTTTCCAAAATTTCTCATTACAGAAAATTCAGATCTTTTAGAAACATTGAGTTTAATACCCTTGTGCATTAAGCCATATTATGAAAGTCTATAGATGTTTTTCATCTTTAAGAAATCTGTCTCTGCATTACTAACAATCTTCAAGTAGCCTATTGATGGAGCCAACAGCCTCCATAATAGACAGTATACACAGTTACAAACAATTGAAAAGTTATATTACAAAATGTACAGTAGTTCCTTTTTACATTTTTATAGATAAACATTGCATAGTTTTCAAATATGTAAATATATAACACAATCACGAGCCTTTTTCTCTATAACTTATGAAAAATTCTGTACACTCAAACAATTATAAATGAAGTGTAAATATCTTTTAGTAAGAGTGTGGGTGGAGTGTACCAGGACATATCGTGCTGTCAAGTATTAAACAGAAATATTTGTTGGAATCTGCTTAACACAATGGCACAGTATGGCCTGGAGCAAGGAGAGATCATAGGGGAGGCGTTACAAAGAGGAACCATAAAGTACTGATATGTCTGACAATTATTACTCTGATTCTTTTGTAAGAATTGCTTTCCCACAGTTATTATCACTGCTCTTAATGGCTTTACTTCAAGGAGCAAAATAAGGTGCATGTTGTTTAAGAAATGAGTAAAAGTAGACTAAAATGTTTCCTCTTTCATTGGGTGGTCAATGGAAACTTAAGATAACTTGAAAACAATTCTGGATATTTTTCTCATATTTTTCCCAAAGAGAGAGGGCATGAGAAATGCACACTGGGATTTAAAGAGGCAGATTCAAAAAGCATCCAGAATTGTGAGAATAAAATGAAGAAGAATTATTGAAAATATAAAAATTCCACTTTAAAAATGAGATGCTGACAAAATTCTGTTTCAACTATATGAAGGATAAGGAAAATAACTTTAAAAAGAACATTTGACGTAGTTCTGCTCTTTGTTATTGCACTCCGAAAGAGCAGAACTATACCAAAACTAGATGCCTTTGGAAATTCACTCTGATTCTAAGCATCACTGGCTCACAATTACAGAAACAGTTGGAATCTCAGTTTGAATGCAATTTGCAAACACATAGTTTGCCAGTTTTAATGTTAGTTTTAAAAAGTAAATTAAAACCATTTTCACTTCTAAAATGCATGTATTTACCTGATTGCTGAACTTAACCTACTGAATTCCAAGCTCTACAGAAAACAACTATTCAGAAGTAATTGCGTTCTAGCAGCACTGAGTGGCTATGTTACACTAGGGGTCTTCTCAGCATTTTCATTACACATTTAATTTAAAATTCAGCCACTTAAAAGGGCTTTAAATGATGCTTGGTTTACAATCCGCAACCTAAATATTTTTGGAATGTTAGTGATTGGACTTCAGATATTATCCCATACTCACTAATATCTAAGCTATTGAAGACCAGCAGAAGTACTGAGTGCATCTTTGAAATCATCTTTTTCTGACTTTGAAATTATGCCTTCTGTCAGCCCATGATTCAGAGCAATCTCACGAGCATTTACTAAAAAATACATAAAGGTAAAATTTGAGCACAAGTAGCTTCCAACCAAGTATTGCACTACGTATGGATTTGCTAGATACTGTAGTGACTACACTCCTTATGGATTTTATTTGGGATTTGGATTGCTACATACAATTGCCAGTAAAATTCACATTATTTCCAAGTAGGGCCGTTTGGAGTACAAAGGGGCCGTGAAAACTCCTTTCTCTCCAGTAAACGTTACCAGATGTCCTGTGCTAGCCATAATCTGCTCTGCAGGCTCCCTCTGTTGTATGTCTAAAGCCAGGCTCCACTGCTGCTCTGAAAACTCCTTGTGTGGCTCAGGCAAATGAAGCCACAGCTGCACGCAGATTTCCTGGCATCAGCCCAGGCTGGCACAGCTCTCTCCTCTCCTACCCTGGCCACCTGTCCTCCTTCCTGTACCATCCCACAGTTGTGGGATTACATGGTGAACAGGACTGAAGAGGACCATCTAGAGAGAGAAATGGCCACACAATCATGTCCTCAGTCAGTCAAGACCTTTGGTAGCCAGCTGATGTCTCCATACGGAGTGCTTAACCTTCAGCAGCCAGAGGGAGCAGCAACTGCTTTTATGGTCTTTAGCCTGAGGTAATAAAAGATTGTAACTCCTGTCCTGCTGTTAAAGGAGACAGAAAGGGCTCGAAATGGGCTTATATGCACCCTTATGCCAGAGTAGGACTTCCAGGGATTCTGAAGGATGCCCCACATTTTCCTTCACACACAGAGAATAGATTTTGTCTATTCTAGGAAAGCTACTGTTTTCCATTTTGATGACTGCAGACAGGCCAATGAAAACATTAGGATTCCTTCCCCCNNGGGCTTTTTGTGTGCTATGAATTTCTGCTGAGTCAGTAGGTCAGAAAGGCTGTTCTACAAGTGCATTGTTTATTTGTTTTTTAAGTTTGAATTGATTGCCACTTCTTTCATCCCTCTCTTCATGAGACTACATCAGGATTTCTTTTGTTTGCTACAGATAACATTGGAGGAAGGTACCACATAGTAGATCCTCTGTGAGCAAATCTGTCATTAGCTTTGCAACTGAGCATAGATTTTCTAGGGACTCTGTCAAGCTTGTTTGACTCCATTCCTTGATGAGTGATGTATCACTGGCTTCAGAAACCTAACAAAATGTTCACTCTGTCCTCAGTGCAAAGTCCAAGGTGGTTTTGATGAGCCTGGCTGTCCTATGCTTTATCTCTGCTAATATGCATGGATCCAGTACTATAAGGCTGTGTTGTTTGTGCCTGTTTTGTCAACACAAGCTACAGCTGGTGCCCTTCTTCCACCTCTTTCTTCATCAGCCATTGCCATGGTGTTTTCATAAACTTCCATAGTTTTTAGCTGCTTGTCTTTGGCACCCTCCTGTTCAGTATTGACTTTGCAACACTTGCAGAAGCCACAGCAGTGTTTCCCACAAAAAGCAAGTGAAGACATAAGTACATTGTCCCAGGGCTCTAGAGAGTGCATCCACAGCGGTAGGAAATCCCAGTTTTGGAGCTTCTCAGGCAGTGAATGTGGCCGCCTTTTCTGCATAACATTAATTACAACCACAGCAATAAAAAGAGCAAACAGGGGAAGGCAAACACCCAAAAGGACTGCCCAGCCTGCCAGTGACAGACCAAATACAACCAAAGGCAAAAGAAAGAAACAGAGGAGAAGATAAAATATAGCAAACCATCTGTACTGGGCTGTTATGTTTCCCAAGGTCTTGGACATGCGGATTGGCAGGCGGGTGTAAGGTAACGGATAAAACAGAATAATTCCAGAGACATTGAAGAAGAAGTGGCACAAGGCAATCTGAAAGCAAAAACGTGAGAATTTCATTAGCCAAAACACCTTTAAATGCTCCTACGCACATGATAATTACTTCCAGCTCTCAGGAAACAGTACTGTTGTCAATAAGGTGTGGGAACCATGTGAGAATTGTTCGTTATTGAGTTCTGCATCCATAAATTTTCAATGAAAACATGGGAAGTGTAAATTTGATAATGCACACGGGTTACAGAGAAATTTTTAATGGTATGAACTTGGATTTTACAGAAACTAGCTATAAGTTTGTAGGCACTGAGGAGATTCCGGGAAGGGGACTTTGGTTTTGGGTCTTTATAATCCTTTGATTTACATACTTTATATGGGGTTTTTTTTAAAAAAATAGCATTAAAAGGCGCAGACTTGCTAAATCTTACAGAAGTCACTTAGACAGAATAAGAATATATTGAACAAAACAGTACATTCCCTGCTCACCTTATCTTATTTTCATTTTGTAAGTGTTATCAGACTGAAGTAAATATGAAAGTACAGGGCTTTATTTATAAAGTGCATAATAAAACCAGCATGTTATCATGAAATCTGAGCTTTATCAAGATAGCATCTTCTCGTGATTACATCTGTTCTATCACGCCTGAGGACAATAAAATGACTTCCGTAATTTTCTTGATTTATTTTAGCTAGTAAAAACATTCATCCTATTCACCAAGGAAACGTCATTATCTTTTCACTCTTTGATGTAGAGCATTCATTCAAATGTTATCTGCTGCCAGGTTCTTTACTGGGTGGAAAATGGGAGGCCAAAGCCAGGCTTCCTACTTTTCAAATAGTTTGAGGCAAAACGGAATTCAATAAAACCCACTCAAATTACATCTTCAGTGAGAAAAATAGATGCCATGATGCTCACTGCAACGTCAGGTAGATAGAGATCTTGCCAGCTTAAGGACTGTGCAGCCTTCACTTAGGTTACAGGAGTCCCTGTACACTGCATGAACCGAGTTAGGGTCCTGAGAAGAGAGCTTACAGAAATCAGTAACCCTCAGAGGGTTGTCAGTATGTGGGCACTGAATTCCAAGCTGCAAAGACCCCACCCTCGGGTCAAGTAGCCTCCCCTGTCTCAGTTCTGAATGAACTCACTCAGATCAAGACAATTTATGAAAGCAAGATTAACTATATATGGACATTCTGAAAATGTTTAATGCAACCTTTTTGCTCTAGCTGTTGAAGTGAATGCACTGTCATTAACAGCACACACAAAATCAGGCACAACGTGAATGGCATTTTTGCATCACAGCCACTTTTGTCAGGTTTTTCTTCAGAAAAGTTATGAATTCTAAATGAAGTCAAGAAAGCCTTGTCTTATACTGACCTGTAATGAATACTTTAATGTACTCCCTGGACTTGCTAAAGCTGCAAGTATAGCTGTTGTGGTTGTGCCAATGTTGGCTCCTAAGGTAAGGGGATAAGAGCGCTCAATGCTTATAACGCCAATGCCTGCGAGAAAAGAAACAGGGTTGAGTCGGTTTCAGAATGATGGAAAAGATAAAACATGGGGATAAAGAACACAGTATTTACAACTTACCAACAAGGGGTGTAATAGCAGATGTGAAAACAGAACTACTTTGGACAACGAAGGTCATACCAGCCCCCGCAAGCATAGCCAGGTATCCAGCAAGCCAAGTAAAAGGAAATGGAAAATCTAAAAATTAGAGGGAGAACACTGCTGTTAGCATAACAGAGTGATCTATGTTACTGCTGTAATACAGCAGTGAAGACTGCTAAGCACTTAAAATGTAGATATATTGTTTGCGTATTGGGTCTCAAATGACGATTTGGGGTCAGTTCTACTACTCTGATTTATCCTGTTTGCTGTGCCCCTTCTACAGCCTTGGACCACTGGATACACTTTGAGATGGATACTAGACTAGGTAGACATTTGTGCTGACCAGGGTAGCATGTGTGTTGTGATACAATTAGGTACCAGAAATGTTTCCTCAGAGGTCAACACAAAAGCTTCTGGGTGTCTTGAGAGCCTTGGTTTCAGCAACCAGGAGCCCACTGCATAGATCAGATCTTCAAAAAGCTTTGATGACCATCCTGAGAAAACCAAGTTTTTTGTTTGCTCTAACTTGTTTCAAGCAGATTATTTCCTAAAAACTCACTTGTTAACTCTTGCAAAAGACAGCTAATTACACTGATTAGGGAAACTAGGCACAAATGTCCCCTGTAGTCTGCATATTCATGGAGAGAGCTGAGAAGTGAGGACTTAATCAGTTGGGAAGACACAGAGGAACACAGAGGAGATCCCAAATTAAATAAACAGTAGTTGTCAGCTGTTTACTTTCTACCTCTTGTTTTTAATTTGGGCAGTGTTCTTTGCCCAGGAGAAGACAGCTTGGGGACCACTTTGTTGCCTTCTGCATTTCTGTGAACCCTCACTTCAACCACAGCCTGAGATCTGTGCCAGGACTGCTTTTCTCTGCTACAGCTTCTAATCTCTCTGTTCAAGAGAGTATGAAGGAAAAGCAGCCTAGTGAAAAAATCCCCCAACATTTGCACTCAGTGGATCCAGACTGAAAGAAACACCCGGACAGCACAGGGAAAGACAGAAAACTACCGCTGCCTTATCCTACTGAAGAGAAAGTTAGGCAGCAGAACAGGACAAGATCATTAATTACTACAAACTTTTTTCAACTTACTTTAGAAGGAATACACAGGCCCTGTACGAGAGCAGGCCATCGCAATCTCAGCACTTTGGTGCTATCTTTTGAGGATGGGAACACTACATTTCTAACAGCTAATGATTATACATCTAGGAACAGAGCCTGGACTTTGGTCTCTAATGCTGTTAATCTGCTGCATTTCTCAATGAAGCTGTTCACTAATAGATTTTTAAATGAAAGAAAATGACATGCTTGGGAGAAAAAATGTTGGGCATGATTTTCATTCAATAGTATTTTCTTTAAATTATTCTATAATATCTTCCACAACAGGAGACATCAATAAACATGCTCAGTGTCCTTGTCATTCCTGAAAACAATCCTCAGGAAAAGCAGATAGTTACCAGTGTTGATTGTCTTCTTGATAACACTTGCCACTTGTCCTTTAAGCACAGAGTTTAATAGCTTAACAATCATTATCAAACAAGAGCACAGAACAAGCAGGGACAAAGCCAGAAGGATGAGCCCAATGGCAAGATCAGGCAGGTCTGAGTTTACAAAGAGATGTCGGCCTGAAAAAGAAAAGGAAAATGAATTAGCATACCCACATTTTTGCTTGTGTTCCTAAGCCCAGCTCTGGTTTTCATTCGCGCCCCTAAGAAAATGGGACCAAAGCACACATAGCTTGAGGGGTTGATGCAAAGAGGGAAAATGCCACCCCCCTTCCTCAACAAAAGCCATGTCTGAGTGAGGCAGGAGGGGCACTTCTGTGGACATGCTTATAAAATGCACAGTGCGCACCCCTATGGGCAGGCAAGAACTGGGTGACGATGTGCAAGGGAGAGGAGTACAAAGGCAGGAGAAAATTTGGGGTGCTCCAAGCTGCATGGTGGGTCAGCTTTGCCCAGAGGTGGCTGCATGCCTGAGAAGGGCTGTTGAAAGTCCTGCAGGGCATGCATAGGGATGGAGATATCCTAGCAACCATTACGGCAAAGTAATCGTAGCTCCAAGCCATCTGAACATCGAGGGTGACATGATACTGAAGACCTCAATTACTGGTATCAGGGAGCATGGAAAGAGATCCCTCGGCAGCCAGATACCATGATGATGCTGGTAACTCCAGCTGTGCAGCTATACCAGTGCTCAGGCTTCTCGGGCCATGTGTCTGTGTGCAGGCGAGGGCTTCTGGATACACCTCTGAAGTGGTCTGCCAGCACCATTAGAAAGCTATATACTTTTGTAGAGATATTGCAGAGAAGCAGCCCTGCTACTTACATTTACTGATATACTCTGTTTCACTTATATTCTTGAGGGTCCATGTCTCGTTTCCCTCAGTCCAGCAAAAGTCAGGAGATGTGCAGTTCTCAGAAGGTGGAATTGTGACATTCTGCAGTGTCTAAAGATTGCCAGACAAAGCAGATAATTCAGTCATCTACAATCCTTTATTAAGAGCTCACGTAGAGTTTTCAAATCTTACTACAACCAAGATTCATCAACTAAAAATTCAGAATTGTAAGCTAGCACCACATTAATGACAAGGTAAAATTTTGCATTCGTAAAATAAATGATTGTGCCATTACCCAAGTCAATCAGTACAACATTTGAAGATTAAAAAATCCCCAAAATCTTCTACGTTGTAATAACCATAGCACCAAGCCATTAGTAGCTAAGGACCTTAACTACTGATGACAGGTTTTGTGGAGCAAGGTTCAAGTTCGTCTGCAGCTGTGGGACAGTGGTGCTCCTTTTCCAGCCAGTGTCACAGCTTCCTTGGTCAAAGACCTCTTTACTGGCATCTCAATGCAGTTCATGGTCTGGTGAGTACTACAGGGCTGTGAGTCAGAATGCTACAACACCAGTGCAGCCTCTCTTGCTGGATGAGCACCAGCTGCTCGAGCTGATTTTCTGTGCCTCAGTTTCTATGTCAGTAGTAACAGAAGTGCTGCTACTACTTTCATTTTCCAAATCCAAATGCTATCTAAGAGCTAATTACAAGCACAATGATTAGCATTACTAAATTACTGGATTTCTGTTTATACCACAATAAAGCCTTCCTTAGGAGCCCTCCTAGCCCAGACATACTGCATTCTGACACCAGGTCCCTAAGTCCTTATGCAGATTAAGAAAGAGTTTGCTGACTGAGCTGTACTTCCACACAAGAGCAGCTAACAGCCAAATGGACTCTGAACCATGCTCCAGAACACGAGGTGTCTTTCCAAAGTGCTTGAGTGATTTTCTTTTGCAGAACTGGGGAAAGAGAAATCATGGGGTTTTTTGCTGGGTACTGCCTACTGACACCTGCATTTGTACTCCTCTCCAGATGATGCAGGTGGGCAAAACTGGGGTGGATCTAGTGCCCCTACATCTCCAGGGAGCACCTGGGCTCCAGGCCCCCCATCCTCTCAACCTTTATAAACACAACACAATCTTGTTTCTCACCTGCCTGAATTTTTTCAGACATCTGAGTTTCAAAACAGCTGTATTAGATCAAAATGTTTGTTTTGCTTTAAACATATGGGGTCTGCATGTATTTATCCCTGCCATAGGTCTATTTAATATTTTTTGCTAGAAATCAGTTTAACCCACTAGGAATGTAAATAATATATGTATTATCTTCCTTTTCCCCCACCAAGTGCAAGTCAAACTTCTGTGGGTTTCACATCTTTTTGTAAT
Organism: Ifrita kowaldi; assembly: GCA_013398055.1. Taxonomy (NCBI): domain Eukaryota; kingdom Metazoa; phylum Chordata; class Aves; order Passeriformes; family Cinclosomatidae; genus Ifrita; species Ifrita kowaldi. Next base: position 17,659 of record VZRS01008551.1, read on the forward strand.
TTGACTATAAGCTTGGGCAGTAGGTACACAGCGAAAATATAGGCAAACACAGAAAAAAGTGCATGTCTAGAAATATGCACGTCCCTCAGCCTACATTTTCCGTGTAGCTGCTTGTCTTGTGCAGGACTCAGGGGCTCGGAGCTCTCCAGCGGAGGGTCAGGCTGTGCCTGCCGGGGCAGGGAGGGGCACCGGGCCGGGGCTCGCTCTGCCGGGCTCTGGGAGCAGCGCAGCCGCCCCAGCCCGGGCCCCCCGAGGTGAAACACCCAGAGCCTCAGCGGCGTAACCCGAGCAGGGCTTCGGGGGAGCACAGCTCTGCTCCGGCGCTATCTCCATAGGTAGCATTTCACTGGCCATCCAGACTGTCATTCAATAGGAGCCGAGCGCTTAATTTCAACCTCCATGGTGTGTCCTAAAGTGTCTTCTGCCCCAGGACTTCAGGAATTATTTCTCTATGCATGCCAACAAGTAGAATACTCTAATTAGAGAATCAAAGGATATTTAATGCTGTAATTGCTGGTTAGCTGAACAATGCAAACCAAACACTCAGCTCCACAGTTTACCAAAATACTCATTGGTGTCGATCTGAGCAAGAGATTCCTCCAAGCTGCAGCGCTGCTTGGGTGAAGAGCAACAGGACACAGCCCCACAGAGGCTCTCTCCAAGGGCAGTTTTCCAAGAAAGCTGCAAATAGCCAGCTGCCACTAGATCACCCTAACACACGTAAAACTGAAGCTGATTAGATCAGTAGATAAATGCTGGTTGAAACAATATTTTCTCTGGCCTATGTTGCAGATTTTTTCCACTTTCAGGGAGTTGGTAGGAGTATCAGAGTTTAAAGGCATTTGGTTTTGAAAGGAGTAGAAGACTTGGCTCCAATCCACCAGTTCTGATAGGCAAGGGTCTGCACAGTGCTGAAAGCAGCCGGGTCAAGGTCACCACTGGTGACCATCCTTAGTTTAAGTGAAGCAAAAACTACATTAAATTTTTTTCATTCTTTTTCTGCTGATAAAAACCCCACCCTCATTAAAAAAATCTAATTTCACAATCCTATCATAAGGAGCATCAGCTACAGATCAGTAATATATTTCCTGAGGTACCTGACAATTAATTTAACATGACACTCACCACATTGGTTTCAGTGACACACCAGATCTGTACCAGGCTTTTGTTTTTCGCTGATTCATCATTAGTAGCAATTGCATTTATTACTGATTTATCAAGCTTAAAAAGAAGAATAAAAAGAATTTTAAAAAATGCATTATTCCAGCTTGCATCACATACTTCTGTTCAGCTCTACTCAAATAACCCCCTTTGGAAGCTCAACCATATAAAATCTGCATGACTGTAATGCTGGCACTGCTGCCCAACAGGTAGGAGGGGGGTTACTCCCAGAAAAAAGTCCAACTCTACATCCACAAATGCTGTGTCTCATTCTCCCCACATCATCCACTACCTCATCTCAGCCTTTCTGTTTACTCAGCTGCTCTGACACAACTCCCTAGCTGTATTTACTGTCACTTCAGAAGCTGTGTGCATCCCCCTGGCCTCTAGGTGCACATGATTATGTCCCATAATTTCAGTGTCATCATCAGGTCCTATGCTGATCCTCTGGCTGTGGCAGGTTGTCTCAGCCAGTACTATCTGCCAATGTCCAAGCAACAGGCATCCTTCCCATCCGCCCCATATGGCTGCATTTGCCCTCAACTGCCTTCCCAGTCCTCCTAGATACGTCTGCCATCACTAAGGTGAAATATGGGGGAAATAGAAACCAGAAATATAGAGCTGAGGCTTTATGAAATGTGAATAAAAAGAAGAATTCACCTGCTAATGAACTTTACCCTGAGGACACAGAGAAAGGAGTGGGAAGCCTTCTCATACTCAGAGCATTTTGATTAGTTGTAACTGAACCAAGTAAGCAGCTTCCTTGAAATGAGAAAGAGCTTACCTCAATGATGAGCTTTGTAAAGGGATCTGTGATAACTTTCAGTAGCTCCGGGGCATCCTCACCACTTTCAAGATGAAAGGACTCAACTATAACATTGGTGAGATGGTAGAGATAGCCAGAAATAACTTCAATGGGCAACAGGGCAAACACAGCAAGCCAGTTAAAGAAATCATGGATTGTTGCCCCAGCAAAGGCTCTGCAAGAAGAAATTAAAAAACAGAGTTGCTTTTAATGAAACAAAATGCGTACAACATCAATTAGATATGAAATAATAAAAGTGGGGATGAAGGCCATTTCAAGGTGGGAATAATTTAATTTCTGGGGTCAAAGGAGATGGCTACTTTGTTATGGAGTGCTAAGTTAGCTCTACACTGTTGACCAATTGAAGAGCCAGACAGGTGAGTAAAACAAGAAAAACTAGAAAAGACAAAAGTGATTGTTAACATGAGGCTGCCAAGAGTACTTGTTTGAAGAAAGAAGTGGCTGTGCAGCCTCTATTTGTTTTGCCTCTCACCCATTTTTGGTACATTTTTAATCTTCAGCCAGTCGTTGCCTCCAGCACCTGTTCTCCCTGACTCCTGGGGCAAGAGGGCTTTGTAGTTCTCCCACATGTTCCTGCAAAGTGTTGGTGTATAGCTCCCTTCCACCTTCTCCTGCAAAGCCTGAGGAGCCACAGCTCTTCCCTCAGAGGCTTTGGCTGAGAGTATTTCAATAGGCCCAGTATGCCATAAATGACAAGGTACCAAAGCCTCCTATCCCTCCCGAGTTTACTGCCCATCTCCACGAGCCATGAGCTCTCTCAGTGGCAATGGCAAGTGGCAGTCTAAAAGTCGTCACTGTATATATTTGATAGCCAGAACACTTCATTTCTCTACAGTTACCAGCTCTTGCTTACTGTAGACTTAAGAAGCATTCAACATTGAAATATCTTTTAAGGAAACCAGACCAAATTCATGGAATGTTAACTTCTTGTACAGCCCTCCCATTACTAAGATATAATAAAAGGTGGGGGGGGTATAGTGGGAGCACTTGAAAATTTATCCTTGTGTAAGATCATTAAAAATGGTGAATTCTTACAAACCCACAAAACCTTTAAAGGAACTCGATATGTTTGTCTTCAAGCATATGAAGCCATATATGTAGGCAGCACTATACCTTTGCCATGGCCATACTTGTGGCTTTCCTATCTAAGAAGGCTGAATGGCTGTAGTAGTGATAGGGGATATAGAAGAAGACCTACAAAAAAAGGAAGAAATAATTTTCCAGCTCTAGAGTTTAAGTACAATACCTTCTAAATTCATTCCTGTCCCCAGCTTGCATGAGTGCCACAATCGTGTTTGTGACTGAGGTGCCAATGTTTGCTCCCATGATGATAGGAATAGCTGCTCTAACAGTCAGCACTGGAAAGCAGAAAAGGAAACACTGAATGAAAAAATCAGATCATCAGCAAGCTCTAGGCTTCAATGAAAATTTCTGTTACTGTCAGGGAAACCCTGACTTCCCTTGATATCAGCGGGATTAGCTGCTCCAATCCAAACATATTTGCTTTAATCAAGCCCCCTGGGAACATGGCACTCCCATAGTCCCCTGATCCCCGCTGAAACTGTGGCCCTTGGTTATTCGTTTTCTTTCCCAGGCATTTGCCTACTTAGTGCAGAATTTTGACATGATACCACAGAAACAATGAAGTCCAGTAACTGCCTAACATGAGAAAAATATGCAGATAATTACAAAATTAAGTAATCCAGTGCCAAGGCTTCCAATTATTTTCATTGCAGTTGTGGTCTTACTACTATTACTGGTACTACTACCACTATTGCTACTACTAATATTAATACCATTATTATTACTTTTTAAAATTTGATTTTATATCACGGAAACAGCTGTGAAAATCTTTTCCTAAAGTCTCTATTCTTATACCCAAAGCTTCTACAATTTGAACACAAGTGGGAATGTTTGCACCTGAGACAAGGTTTATAAGTGATCTCTAGGAAGATACTGTCAGCAAACTTACATGTGGAGGACACCATGCTGACCACAATGGATGAAGAAGTACTGGAGCTCTGGACCATAACAGTCACCAGAACTCCAATCACCAATCCCGCAACAGGATTCGAGAGCACTGAATCATCTTTAAATATGTCCCCTGCTGCTTTACCTATAAAAAAACCATATTCTCAGAGTGAGGGAAGTACAAGGTAATGTCCACAGAAATTATCAGAGTATTTAATTAAAGATCATTCAGCCATTTAATTGATACATTTACAACCATGTTTGCCATCCCAAAAAGTGCAATGTAGCCCAGGGATCCAGATTCATGTCCTGGACTCTCAGCTTCTCAGTTATTAGAGAATACTTTATATTCTCTCATTTCAGTGACTATAAGCCCTGCTGAACTCTGCAGAGAAGAGCCACAGACATCAGAGGAAAGATTGTAGGACAAAAAATCACACATACCTTGGTTTAAATGTTATTACTTGGTATTTTTGGATACTGAATTAAGGAAAATGCTTTTAATACTACTGATTAATTCTGTTCCTGTACCTTTCTCTGTTTGCAAAATACTTCCTCAGAAGCACATGTATTTCTTTGATAACCACTCCTGAATCCATCACCTGAATTCAACACTCGGGGGTAAATGTAAAAAACACATTTAAACAGTTTTCATCTTTGAAGGATTTCGGGAACATTTCTGTGTTAGATGCTTTGATCAGGAGGACAATTTTCCTATTTCACGTTGTTGAAATGTCTTTTACATGGGACAGATTTATGCACAGATGTATCTTTGTAAACCGTCCCTAAAGTAACAGGAAGCTACTAGGAAACTGGGGCCAATAACCCCTACATCAACAGCTCTCTGGAATTTGAGACAGAAAGACCCTTTCAAACAAATGAAGGTCATTGTTCAATCAGAGCTACTTCCTTCTGAATCTTTATCTCAACACATATGAAGAATGTTTTTGAAGTGATAGCTGTAATTAAGTATCTCAGACAGAATTTACTGCCTTATTCATTTATTCTTGATATTTTAGATGTTTTCATACCTCCTACCAGTTGAAAAGCAGAGCTCAATACATCCAGAGAACACACAAACATGTAGAGTAATCCAAGAAGCATAATGAACTTCCCTATCCCGTAGAGTACACGAATGATTTTTCCTTTTCTGTCCAATTCTGCAAAACAAATACATTATGTATAAAAAATCGCTTGATTTTTTCTCTGGAATGCTCCAGTGTACAAGCAGAGACAGTGGAGACAAAGACAAAAGTGACATGGCTCCAGTGTGTGATTAAACCCAAAAGAATGTTCTTAATCACATTTTAACTGCAGAAGCAGGTATTTTGTTTACCTACTTTTACCACAAAAAAACCTTTTTGGTATGTGACAAAAGCCTTATGAAATCTGAGATTGACCCTTGGTTTTATAGTCATCCTACTGAGTAAAAAAAGACCAGCAGGCGCCTGGGTTAAAACTATATCTCCTTGTGTTTTAAGGAGAGTAAGAAGCATGATTTCAGGATTTTTCTTAACTGACTAAATATAACAAGCCCATTAATCCTTGGAGGAAGTGAGACAAGTGATGGGAAAACAATGTAGGTAGCTTATTTAGAGGAGAAATGGCTACCTGACCACTTGACCCCAGTGTCCTGCAGTTCCGGCAGAGCCCATGGATCTTCTTCTTCTGGCCTTGTCTCATCTATCAAAGCTACTGTGGAAAATGCAGGTTGAATTTCCCCTTTATTTCCAAGCGAAGCCACATTGCCTGATGAAATAGAACATTAAAAGAAATTGTTTAATTACTTTACGTCTTCTCCAAGGATCCCCAAAACTTATTTACCTCTATAACTCATGAGTGAGCACTTTACCTTTGTGATTGTCTCCTTCTTTCCCAGCCATGTTCTGGTTTTGTTTGGAAGAGTCCCCAATATAGTTATTGGTTTCGGGCTTCTCTACCTCTGGCCAGGGAGCCATGATCTGTGACAAACAAAGTAGTGTTGATTGACATGCATGTGCAGTCGAAATATTCACCTCACAAGAGTGTATGTGAGAAATATGATAAGGATTAAGTGCAAAGGAGATGAAAATGAAATAAAAGCAATTTTCCCTTGAACACAAATTTTTACTAATCTTTATGAGTTACTCCTGTATATGGGAAATTGATTTCTCAATTATTCTTTAAAACACAGTTTATTTATTAGTGTACACAATTAAAAAATTATTTTTAATGGTCATGAAAGCCAAGATTCCTCTGCTTTCCAAAAGGTAGGCATTTCTTCTCTTTAGTTAATTTCAGCTCCTTTCAGCAAGAAGTCAGAGAACTGTTGTACTTTCTTCCACCTTCTAGATTTAAGCAACTGTCTGGTAATTCAATACACAGACCTCTACCTGGTAATTCAATACATAGAATTTTTTTAGCAAAAAAATTCTTCCCTAAAGCACTGCTCAGTTTGGGTCACGAATGCTAAACACAATGCCTTGTTGCCTTTACTGGTTCATTCCCATGGAAACATGAAGAGGAGAATCCTGGACAAGGTGGAGGAAGAGCCCAGAATTTCGAGATTGCTGAATGCCTGGACAAAAGGACAATTAGAGAGCAGTAGCCATTTGCTGGTCTGTATTTGCCTGTAACTCACAGCTGATGCTGCAAGTGAAGCTCAGCTGGTGGCAGCAAGGTCCAGCTCACCCATCTCACATCGGCTCTCTCTCTGAACCTCTTCCTTCCTGACCCCTTTTGGGCACATTTGACATGCACTGTAATATTAATAAATAATAACTTTAAAAGTATGACATCACGTGGCCAAATCCTGCCAGCAAGGGCACAAGCCCACATGACAGACCTAGTCCAGGTACAAAAGGAGGCCAAGCCTGAAAGAGTCCTCCCTGTTAACTTCACCAATGTTGGAAACCAGAGGGAGGGACATGAAGGGGGCGGAAGGTGACTATGGAAAGACAGCACAAATATGTACCACAGTACTTCTGCCTGTACAGACTTGGTGACCAAATCTGAAAACTCAATGGAAACAATGGGAGAAGTGAACCCTGTCCAGGAAAGCCTCACCTTCAGGTCTGTCTCTTCTACCCTCTCTGCCACACAAGTCAGTCAGTGCTGCAGTCAGGGCTGCCCCATGACCAGCACGTCTGGCACCCATGGGTCTGAAACACTGGTCAGCACATTTGCCTCCAGTGTTCCTCATAAACAGAGCCCCAATGCCCAACCTCCAAAAGTCAGAGTTGGTGTCATGCTCCCGTAAACAAGGTTCACCAGCAGTTAGCAGTCACTCTAAGGGAGTATAATTAATCATTCATTTAATCATAATCCTTTATGTAGCTGATGGTGAAAATGTTTTGTTCCTGCCCACATCAGTAAGCCACACATCCTCCTCCTTTAGCTGGGAAGGAAGAGCCACAGACAAAATCACTCGTGTCTTACTGTAACACAGGTGGGTATTGCTTTCTGGCACTCCACAAAGAAAAGAGTATCTCCCCTTCCACATTACCAGGAAAAGTTATTCTACAATTCCATCAGCAAAAACTATGCTTTTCACATTCTTTATCTGTGATGTAAGACCCAGAGCAGCTCCCAAGATACACAAAGATTTTAGAACAGATGAAAGAAAGTCACTCTTGCTTGTTTCAACAAGGATTTCCATTTCCTTGAAGCAAATTCTTGCATTTTCGTCCATGCCAAAACAACCTCCAGCCCCACCCAGGCAAAAACACCTCCATCTTGTTAAGCAAGTTTCATTTTTATATGTTCAGCATTTAAAGAGCTATTAAAAAGATAACTGCCCTGCACAAGCGATTCTTAAGTGAAATGCAATCATGAAAATATACTGGAAAGTCAGATGTGAAGCTGCAACTTATTCCAGCCATGGAGACACAGAATATGCTGGACACCACCATCCCTAGAGATGCCATCAGTACTACAGCTCTTCTGTTACGTTTAGTATGGAAATGAAGGATTCAGCCTGCATGATTACTGTATGGAAACTGAGCTGATGCATTCAGTGAAGAAACTGGAGCTTGAAAACCTCAGCAGACAAACAGCCTCTATGTCTCCTAAATAAACTCTCCCCATACAAGAATTCAGCAGAGCATTTTTCCATAATGAGCATCTCCCATGTTCCTGAGGTGCTCAGGATCCCACAGGTACGTCATGTATTATTATTGTTTATGCTTTATGTGATTAAACATCATAGAATGAGAGTTGATCACCTCTGTGGAGGAAATTTTTTTAAAGGTATGTATATAAAGTTATTCATATGAGCCCTAGCCAACCTCTGATTTAAGAGGATAGACTCAAATACTTTAGGAGGTCTTTATAGCATTTGCCTTGAGCATTTGGGTTTGCAGAGGTATTAGACTAGAACAGTCCCTGCTGTGTGAGGGGTATCAAGGACTGATGCATGCAGAACTGTCTATATCCTTGAAGTGCTACCAAAGCTGTCAGCTTTCACAGATCCCAGCTCTCGTTAAGAGGAACAGCTGAGAAGATAGTTGAGAGACACCTGATACTCTCTTTGCTGGAGTCCTAACCACAGCTACTTACTGTTAATTAATCGCTGTGCTACAAAGAGAATCTACATTCTGTAGTTTTCCCTTTAAAGAATTCTTCCTTGGCCCAAATACAGACATTAACACCTTGAGAAAATGCTCAGAAGACAATCTGTGTGCTGCGGAGGAGCAGAGCACTGGGGTGGCAAAGTGACCGAATCGCTCCCTGGCAGCTCACACGCGCCTTTGGAAAGGCTGACATCAGGTGTGGTAGAAAAGACCAACATTGCTGACGCAAGATATAAGTAACAATGAAAACCCTAAGAGTGGTTTACTTTTGAGCACCAAAGACAACTACAGGCAAAGGAATATATTAGAGAATGGGCCAATGACAACGCACACTGTAACAACCTGCTGTGTTCAGCTGGACGCACCAGTCCAGATCCAAAGGCAGGATAGCCACAATTGCTGGATGAGGTGCTGGAGTGATGAGCTCTGCCCACCCCCGTGCCAGCCCTGGTGTCTCAGAGCTGTGCATCTGGTTCCTGCCTTGGCTGGCAGGACAGCCAGGGTGCCTGCACACAGGGTGATGTCATGGAGCTCACGTCAGGACACACGTTGGTGCTTTGGATATCCGCCTGTTAGGAGCGGTGCTGAAACGGGAGCTAATTTCCTCCTGAAAGTGGCAGGTCACAATATGCTATGCATATTGCAAAGGTCTGAAAACTAATGCCTGTGCAAAATGTAATCCAGTCCGTTTCGGTGAACCTCATGGCAAATCCTCTCACACCATCGTGTGTGCTTCTTTCGTTGTGAGTATAGTCTTTCCTTGCCTTTGGAAAATGCTAGCCATGTGTGACATCCTTCCTAACTTCAAAAGAAACTGAACCTTCCTCCTCCTAAGAGGGAGATAGACAAAAAAAATCAAAGGCATTCAAATTCCAACATAAAATGTGAGAGAGAAAAACTCAGAGCCAAAGTGGCCTCCTGTGGTTTTTATATCCATACTCTCTCCCTACAGCATTTCAAAGAGTTAAAGTCTCTCGGGAATTATCTGAGCAACACTAGGTGTCATGCAGTTGCCCTATATTGCATTCCTCAGTGACTCACTGGGCTGTAACAGCTCTGCCTGTGTTGCAGGGCTGCACTCTCTGTGCTTTGCTGTTTTAAACCAGAAACAGTTGTCAATGTGTTTGTTTTGCTGGACTTAACCCAGAGAAAATGAGCTACCACCTGCGTGTGCCCGGCTGGTATTGTTCGTACCTCTCCACCCGTGACAGCTCACCGAAAGGCCACACTGTGCCTGACATAAGAGCTACGGAGCAGTAAGCCTTAAAGAAATCTCACTGCTGGGGAACAGACCCAGTCAAACCAAGATGAAATAAAAAGTGCTGAAGAAAAAGCAGTATTTTCAAAACTGACTGATAATAACTACAACCACCAACGTGACCATACATGCACCTACAGGCTGCTTGAGCAGCTTCATATCAGATTTTGGGCTCAGCCAGACTTTCCCCATTCCCTCTCTCTCCCTCTCCCTTCTTCTGTCTTAGCTTTTCTACAAAAATACATCACTTCTCCATCATTCACCACAGCACTACGGTTTTTATCTTAAAAAGGGATTTATCAGCTAATCTGATATCCAAATATATGACTTAGTAAATATGAATATTTGTCACACTTACTTCATAGGAATAAATACCAAGCTACATAGCAGCCTTTCTTATATACAGTTTGAAGAAATATTGTCTTTTTTCCCTCAAAATGTACCACTTGCAAGATAGAAGCACATTATGTAGAGACAGGAAAAGAAAGCTCTGCAGCCAGCACAAACACATTCAGTAGCTTTACATCAGCTGATAGTTTTGCCCCAGAACCTGTTCCATGGTTCACAAAGCCCCAGGTGCAACAGCACCCGTAACAACTTAAATAAACACCAGCAATGATTCAGCCTTGCTAAGAACAAGTCTCATCTTTGCTCTGGCACCAGCCGCTTCCTTGGGGCTTTTTCTTTGAATAAGTCATCAGGCTTAGCCAGGATGTAAACTTTCGACTCATGCAGTAGTAAAGGCAAAAAAGAGATATGTGAAAGCTACAAAAACAGAGCACTCTGCTCATTTTTTATGCCTATGGATCTGTAAGACTCATTGCTCACATGCCTAAATCTAACACATAGCAAAACTAAAAAAAATCATAAACTAGCAAAGAGAACTAATATCTAGGTATGTGCAGAGAGGGAACAAATCCCAAAGATTCATTTTTGAATTCACAACCAAGCAAAACTGGACACTGCCACGGAGGAGCCAGAGCCAGGAAATACCAGTGAACTACTTGAAATGCCTAGTATTTAAAAAGAACAATTATTTTTTCAGAATAAAATGACAAGAAAATTAATAACCCCACCAACGAGGAAATAGAACAGATCTACCCCATCCCAAAGACAAAATACATAGTAAAGAATAAAGAGAGGAAAAAATAATGACATTAAAAAGACTTACTGATCTAGTGGAAGAGCTGATAATAAAAGTTACTGAGAAACCAGTTGATTTCTGCCTGCTGCCACATTAGTTGAGCAAACTACATTAGACTCTAATGTATTCCTTTTACCTCCGTGTATCAAACCAAATTAGCATAAGAAAATGTTTCCATCAAGAATAGCCTGACACGGCCGTCGTGAGGCACACAGGCTTTACACAAGATCTATGCTAACACACGAACTGACCGTATTTCCTTCCAATGTTTCATTAATCATATCCTAGACATTTTCCAGTATCCAATACCACTAATCCACTGATTACTATGACTTAAAATCTCACTTCTTTTCAATCCAAATAATAGTTAAACCAATGCTTTCTTTTGCTATAGGCAGTTTTTTTGAGGGGGCGGGGGGTGGCAGCTGCTAACAAAATACCTTATTTCTTTATCATATTTCATAAAAATAAACCTAGCTAATTGTAGAAAAAAAGCACAGTTTGTTTTCAGAACTACGGGGTTTTTTAATCACTTCCTTAAAATATAGATGGCAGTTCAAGGAAAACAAGGTGAAAATGTTAACAAGAGGATGACATTTCACATGCCACTCCAGTACCTTGCATTACCTCTCTGTTGCCATTCCTTGAACTGCAAAAGCAGAGTTTTAGATTTGCAGGCTAAACAAGTTCAAAAGAGAAGAAAAGAAAAGTCAGTCTTAGTTGCTCTTACTTACCACGACTTAATTCCCAGACAATAGAGTGAACGGATCAGCTGGGCAGCCACTGAAACCTGCAATATATATAGACAGGTGTTGAGCAAAGTTTGCTTTCATCACTGCACACTAACATTCCTATTTTACAGTCCAGAGGCACTGCCTACCTGCAACTTAATGATCACAATAAAGCTTTTTTTGCAGGAGTGGGCAGCAACCAGCACTGATAAAACTATGGGCTATTTCACACTTATCACATCCTAAAAAATGTCCCATCAGCATTTAAGTAGAAGTTACAAATGTGTTCATGTGAGTGCTGGGGAACGGATTGTTCCAGCCTGAAAAATTGCCGTCCACCTGATCATTCAGTAATCTTTTTTCCAATGATAATTTTCCAAAAATATTTTGCACTCTCAAAAGTCTGTCAAAAGGGTGTGAAGGAGATGTAGTACTGTTATTTGTCTGTTCAGGTGCCTATTAATCTGCCTAGGAACAGAAGTGAAGGAGAATCAGATAAAAAGCGGTGTAAGTAGGAAACACGTAAGAACTCCTTAGATGAGAGGATGGAGTTTCATTCTTATCAGTGCTCAATGTTTACAATTAAGGCAAGCTCATTAGCATTTTGGCTGTGGTTCCCCTTCCAAAGTACATTTAAAGGTGTAAGGACACCTTTGATAATTGCATTCAGAACGCAAATGATGAAGAAAAATAGATGACAAATAGATATGTTACTCAATAAAACACTGTGGTACTATAGGTTAGACAAAGCAGCCACCAGCACTGCTGTCTGTTCTACTGCTGATCTTAAAAGGGAGCTGGATGGGGGGGCTGCATTAGGCACTGAAGCTTTCTTATTTTTGATTTTTTTCTCAGTGTAAGGCAACTTACACTGAGAAAATAAACGGTAAACTTGCCATCTAACCAGCAGATATGCTTTGTCTGCTTGTATGCAGCTATATCTCCCAGCAGCTTAGTGACTTAGTAACTTAGTAAAGTAAAACTCTTGCTTTTTGCACCTTTCAGTCCCGTGGAGATGCCCAGCCTTTGGAGCGGTGAGTCACAACTTCCCCTTCTCCTGAGTCGGCATCAGAAATATTTAATAAGCAGTGACCATGAAAGCCTCTGCAGCCCCGTGTGCAGCATCACATCCTGGCAGTGGAACCACCAAGCACCTCCCCTACCTGCAGTGGCTCTGCTGGCGTCGACCCCGCTGCCCACACTACACTGGGCAGGGCTGATGGTGCAGCCCAAGGATGGAAGCACCAGCCCTGCCTTGCTCTCCCTACTTGCAGTTTGCACAGACGTGGAAAGGATGAAAAGGAAACAAATTTTTCTTCTGTGTGTAGTGGAGAACAGTCCAAAAGTGGAAAGAAGTAATGGAAAATGGACCCAAGGTCTACCTTGGTGGGTCACAGGCTCAGTTTTTTTAACAGAAGTGTACTTAAACATTACATCTAAAATTAGTAGGTTTTAATTGATGGCCTATGCATAGGAAATCAGGTGAATCTTTTAATTGGAAATACTGGTATTTCTTTGAGTTGTGGCTTTTTCTCTTCTGAGTCACTGTTTGTGAAACCCAGCTCCTCTGAGTGGGAAGGTATGAGATGTCCACATTTCAAGTACACTGTCATGGCTCAACCAGAGCGTGGTAATGTCTTCTGCAGCATTTTAATTCCAACATTTAGATTGCTAAGCACAATCCTAAGTGCTGAGCAAGTTAACATTTTAGAAAGAGAAAAATTCTATATCAGACCTATTGTACTAAAGAAAAAACTTTAGGAAAGGAAAAAGGGTCACTTACACAAAGGCAGACAAACTACAGTCTGTCTTTGGAAGTCCAGAGTGAATCTTCTGCAGAGTTACTCTGGAAGAGCTTCCATAAGGAGCTTGTCACAAGGGTTGAAGGTGGGTGTTATTTGTCCCAGAAGTCTTCCCTTCATTCAAAATCAAAGGAGAAGAGGCTGATGTTCTTCCCAGAACACCAGGGCTGTCAGAGTGATCATCCAGAGTGCTTGTCATGCATCTGGCACACATTCAAAAGATGCTGCTGCTGCTCAGGAAGCACATGGCAATGCTCTATCTTCCCACTTTAGAGTTTACTTTGAAACAACTGACCTAATTAAAAAAGAATATTTTGGATAGGAAACACTTAATAAAGCAAAGCAAGCAAGCAAATTTCAAGGGTCCTGGTTTCCTCTAACAAAGGTGCTGGATTATTCTGCAGCTATTTAGAATGATACCTGTGAAAGACTAGCATTTAGCAGGAAGTGCAAACACAGAAAATGTCTTAAATACAGAATGAGAAAAAATTCCTAGCACGTGCAAATTCTGTGAGGGGCAAACTCTGTCCAATCACTGTTATATGTTGCAAGAAGTTATGACACAGACAAGAAACATATGTACAGAGCAGACATCTGTGCTCCAAGCTCTCTTACAGATCTCCCCCACAAAAGGGATTCCTGCTGTGCAAGTGTCAACCCCATCCATCTTTAAGACCCAGGCCCTAGAACAGTAAACCAAGTGCACCTAAGTCACAACTAAAACAAAAATAATTAAAGAGAAGTAAAAGAAATGGCCATTTATCCTGCAAAGGTGTCAGTGCTGTCCAAGATACATATTCACTGACAGTAATACTCACATGATGAGGTTTGCACAGCTTCAAAAGACAGCACGCATGAGCATGGCTCTCAGCTAGCATCAGGAGAGAAACTCTCTCTCTCTCCTACATTTTAATTTAATTTTCAATATTCCACAAATCCAAAGAATGCACACCTAAACAATGTACGTTCAAATGGGTAGGAATCTGGAAAACAGCTGTATGGCTCTTTACTGAAGAGAACAGGTATTGTTTCTATCATTTGGAAACAACAGTGTCTATTTTATCTTGTTCAGAAACCTTGAACAAATCTAGTTGTCTACATTTGGGAACAGCATGAGTGTAAGTCAGCCTTCCCTCTTAGGGATATGTAAAACACAAAGTCCTGATCATTAGAGGCCAGTGCTGATTTCAATAGGAATTATAGCCAAAAGAGTTATTTGGTTAAGGACTTACACCCATTCAGCTGAAGAACATTTTCCTTCTTTGTGTAGTTACCTGAAAAAATTTAAGCCCTGGCTTTATCTATTGTCTGAAAAGTATTCTGCCTATAAACATTTTAGCAGTGACGTTTATTAATAAAAACATCCAGTCAGATGTGTTTTGTGAGTATGAACTTCCATATTGGTACACAGCTGGGTATTTATTTGGAAACAATATTTGTAGCAGACTTTGACCCTTATAAAGGATTATAAAGGATGCTTTGATTTTGGAACAGAGGGTAAGTGCCACAACTTTGCTGTTCACTAATTAATTTTTTTTCCATTAAGAAGTATAAAGTTGTCTTTGAAGGAAATCATTGGCTTTTAGCTACCCCGTACTCTTCTGCTTTAGGTGGCTATTACTGAAATTCATACTCAGAACTTTTTTTCCCAGTGCTTCTGCTATAGTTGGGAATAGTAAAGAATAACTTCTAAATATACTTTGACAGGAATAAGAAAACATCTCATTTAATGTATAAAGAAACTGAATCCCATCACAACGTTCTGTGTTACAATACTGTGCATTTCATCTTACATGAATGATACACAAAAAAATTAATGGAGTTACAGTAGTTAACATACTTCCAGGACTGAGTAATGAAAAAAGTCATAAAGAGACAGCATTCAACAGAACTAATGCCAGGAATGGAAGCAGGAAATAAAATGTGAAGTGAAGGAGTCACAAAGAGAAAAACTACAGGAAGGGCTTTCAGACATACAAAAGAAAATAAATATTTCAGCACAGGAGAAATAGGTTTTATGAAGCAATAATATGGCAAACAATTTTAGACGAATAGAAGTGTTTGAAAGGAAAAAGAAACTCTCTTTTGGTCTTATAATAACTGAGCAGCTCTTTCGGTATAGAATGAGTTTATTCTCATTACTACCCTGTCTCAAATTTTTTTGTCAGTACAAATGCATCCTTGGGACATGAGTTAAGGGGGTTATTCTGTTCACATTTTCCATTATAGCTATGTTTTCCATTAAAGTCACTTATTACAATTGTTTTTATTGTTCCTGAAGTATCTTATTTTAACGTCCTATTTAGCTGATGTTTTGCTGCTAAGATACACCATTCTCAACATTTGCTGACATGTAAGGGACTGCTCTCGTGGAGCCTGCAGTCCAGGCATTGGGGTGAGGGGTTCAGAGCAGGGGCAGCTCTGCTTAGCCCTGCAGCAATCAGGCACCACAGCTTCTGACTCTCTTCCAGGGGAGGCATGGCCAGAGGCAACAAGGCACAGGCTAAAACAGGGCACGTGAAAAAATAACAGCAACAGTAGCCTGCATTTGATTTCAGCAAGAATGCCAAAAATGTGGATCATATCATTTGCTTTGACCACTAAAACCCAGATAAATTTTTAAAACTTTGCTTACCATAGCTGATCTAAACTTTTACTTCTTGTCTGGAGTGTACAACCGAAAGGTTTAACTAAAGGTTAAGATAATTCATTAAAAAACAATCTCCAAAACAAAGACATGGTGATGCTTTGGGGTCAGAAATTTTTAATCACAAAAGAAACCCAATATTATTCCCCTCCTGCTAACCTTTCCCTACACTTTTTATAGTCTCTAACCTTACCTTGCCCCGACACCACACTCCTCTTGCCCCACTCCTGTTCACTGTCAACCAATCCATATTCTAATATAACAGCCTCTGGTTGCCTCCCACTTGGGACACAGATCCATGAATGCAAGCAGCATCTTCCCAACTAACAAGTAACAGGGAAGAGGAAGAGAAGAAGTGAAGGGAAATGTGAGAGCTCTTAAATAAGTAATAATATTCACACTCTTAGGCAAACCTTAATTTACAGATTCAAGTAAATTCAAGTAAATTAAATTCACTTGCTTTGGAAAAGTAAGTGGTGTTGGCTCCTTTATCATTCACAGACAGTTTAAAGATAACGTTTAATTTTAAGAAATCCATTGTTTTCTTCCTACATGATTTGTTATCTCTTGGCTGACACTGCACATGGTGTTGCTGGTAGCAGGACAAGCAAGTATAATTACTGGCAGCCAGCTGAGCATGTTTGCAGAGATGAGAAGCTTCATCTCACCTTTCCCAGCTGTGCACTCCTTCGGCGCCTGTGTTGTGCAGCCTGCTGGCCTCCACATGCTGCCTACGGAGCAGCTGCTCAGGTTCCACAGCCACACTTATTTATCTTCTCCCAAAACTAATTCTGCCAAAAAGACAGATTTGAGGGTGACATAAAATGAGGATTTTTGACCAAATAAATAGTCTCCCAAGAGCACACTACTCATTCCAATGCCATATGCACTAATACTGTACACAAAATGTACATTCCAAATAAAGTATTAAACACCTCAAACTCCAGGTGAAAAATTACAAATTATTTCATCAGTGACACTGTTCTGTACTTATTGTTGCTTGACAATATCTGTTTTCTGAGCCTTCATGCATGAAACAGCTTTTGGACAACTCTAAGTGACTTACCTAAAGGCAATCTGTTGACATAAGGTAAGAGAACAAATCTCTTTTCTTTGAACTTACTTTCCATACAACTAATTGTCCAACTCACTAATTCTGTACAGGTCATTAAACTAGATCTGCAAAATTATCAGCAAAATCAAATCAACTGGTATTTAATAAATATCAAATACAGTAACTTTCCTTAACGCATAGTCCATAAGTAACTACCTGGGATTATCATCTAATACAAAGGTCTTTGAATGTGTCTGGAGAAGGGCAACAAAGATGGTGAAAGGCTGGAAGGAATGTCCTGTGAGGAGCTGCTGAGGACTCTGGGTTTGTCCACTTAGGAGAAAAGGAGCCTGAGGGGTGAATTTATTGCTCTCTGCAGCTTCCTGAGGAGGGGAAGTAAAGAGAGAGAGAGAGAGAGAGCTGATCCCTGCTCCTTGGGATCCAGGGATAGGACACATGGGAATGGTTCAAAGCTGCACCAGAAAAGGTTTAGACAAAACATTTGGAGTAATTTCTTTACCAAAAGATGGTCAAATCCCAGACCAGAATTCCTAGAGAGGTGGTCAATGCCCCAGGCATGTCAGTGTTTGAGAGACATGTGGACAATGCCCTTAAGAACATGCTTTAACTTTTGGTCAGCCCTGAACTGGTCAGGCAGTTGGAGTAGATGATCATTGTAGGTCTCTTCCAACTGAGCCTATTCTATTCTATTCTATTCTATTCTATTCTATTCTATTCTATTCTATTCTACTCCTGCCAGGATAATCAGGAAAGGAATCCAAGTCAAGTCAGGTGTGAGGACAGCCCTCTCCTGTGTGAGCACTGCAGTAATTTTCTTACTGCATTAGGCAAACTAGTCTTGCTGCATAGTTGTGAGATCTTGCAATTAGGAGTGCGCCAAACATCAGAAAAAATTGTCTCCTTCTTTTATAGCAACTTCTCTCAGTGATGCCTGTGCCACATAAACAGTTTTGATTCAGTCCTGCTGTCACCCATTAAAACTGTGGATTCTTTTGGGGGATTTTATTCTTGGAACAATGACATCTTACATGGTGCAAGAACCACTCCCACTCTCCTTGCAGTATAAGTCCTCAGCCTTAAGTCACACGTGAAGAAATGGAAGGCTTTTTTTTCTTTAAATACTATCCACAGGACTTTCTACAGACTTCAGGTGACTGTCTTCAAGATGCATGCAATGAGTGACTTCACTAGAATAAGAAGACATAGCTTCTTGTAAACTTTTGAAGGACGAAGTCTGCTATTAACACACAATTACCATTCCTATTGACTCAGAAGTGTAAAGGTGTGTGTAAGACATTATATTGACCAAGGCATGCAGGCAGTAGCTGCTTTTTAATTGTTTATAGTTCATCCTTTTACACAAATATTTTTAGCTTTATAAGGGGTAGTTAAGGGAGTAACAAGACCAATACCAGCTTTTACAAAGGAGGGCTGTAATAGACACAAGGCAAACCTGAAAAGAAACCCAAGAGAGAAAGCATTTCACCTTGTACAGGGTTTTTGCTGTTTGTTTCCCTTAAAGAACAGAAAGTGATGTGCTTTTATTGCAGTTTTGACTCTTTATGTGGAAAATCATAGAATCATAGAATGGCTTGAGTTGGAAGGGACCTTAAAGGTTGTCTAGTTCCCACCTCTCTGCTGTGGGCAGGGACACCTTTCATTAGACCCCGTTTCTCAAAGCCCCATCCAGCCTGACCTTGAACACCTCCAGGGATGAGGCATCCACAGCTTCTCTGGACAACCTGTTAAAGTGCCTCACCACCCTCATAGGAAAGAATTTCTTCCTAACATTTTATGTAGACCTGCTCTGTTTCAGTTTAAAACCATTGCCCCTTGTCCTGTCACTCCGCACTTCCAAAAAATCCCTCTCCCTTCTCTTTATAAGTCCCCTTAAAGTACTGCTTTTCCTACTGAGCACACAATGCGGAACTCAAAGCTATTAAATAAATATCCAAACCTTTGGGCTCAGTGATGGCAGAAAAATGCCAGCCAAAATTCATGACAAAATATTCTCTGTCCTGTTCTTAAGCTGAATTCATGCAACAGGAATTTGAACATTTCTTGGAAATACAGAGTGATACTTCAAGGATATCTGAATACACCATTAGCTATCTTTCCTAAAGGAAACAGATCTAAACTTTGGCTGGTTGCTCGAGTCCAAAGAGGAAATACTACAGCAAAGACCATCTTCTTACTTTAAAGAGTGGATCGTGTTAGCTTTTAAAAGCATTATGAACAATTCCTCTGCACAGAAAAATATAATTTTATCTCTCTAAAAAATTAATTTAGAAACTGCCGGCTATATATATTTTGGCTGCTCTTTAAAGCCTCTTCAAACTTAGGCCCAAATATTACACTTACTTATAAGCTGGGATTTTCTGGCATATTGTGACCTAATTAACTTCTTGCTTTTAAGTCTTGCTAAGTGTCTCTATCAGTTTGCAGAAACACAGTCTTAATAATCAGTTAATGCATTTTCACCTAAGTTTCTGCACTTCCAATAAAAATTATACTATTGCAAACCTGTGACTTCCATTACTTTGAAATTTAGTGTTTCTTTGTTTAAGTAACAAGCATAAATTAGCTCAGCAAGAAGACAAGAATTGCTTCTTAATTGTACTGGAAGAACTTTTTTTTTTAAACCTGAAGGTAACAAGTGTCATTTTGCATATATTAAGATTTAAAGAGGTGCTTCTGTTACAGCTGGTGTGTAACTCAAGACTTTCGGAGTTGTAAAACTGTAACTTTATGCTAATTTTTATAAATAATGTATAGTCCATTTACAATACATTACGTGCTGTCCTTGATCCTCACACTGTGCTTGGATTGGTCTGCTATTTTTTATCAGCTCTGTCTCCACAGACCTCATAAACTGCCACTGGTTCCAGGAAATGAGATTTGACTTACCAGCCTTCTCCCCTGTCAGTCACAGCAAGGGTTTGCACATGTCATATGCCACAGAGCACATTGTCTCCTTATTAGGTGAGTTTGGTTCTTTATTTGAAAAATACTGTTGAATAAAACAAAAAAAGGATGAAGTATAGAGCTTGTGATATTCAGAGATAGTCAAAGCAGACATTTCAGAATAATTATTATGTATGACTTTTCCACAGGCTGAAGCCCTTGATCAGATTTAATTGTTCCATGCTTGCGGCTGTTCTTTTCACTGGAACTTAGCATCAGGAATAACAACCAGGATTCTTTTTCAGCCCAGGTGCATTAAGGGCAACAGACAACACTGTGCATGGAATGAAAGGCTGTCTGAGGCACCCAGTGCGAACCACAGTCTGCTGAGACAAGCAGTGATGGGGATGTGCATGGGACAGAGCTGCCCATCTGCTCTGAGGGACTTGGACAAGTCCCTGCTCCCTCAAGGATGATAAACATGCACTCCAACAGGTACATAGCAGGGTCCTGGCGGCAACTGAGCATCAGTTTCTAGATGTGGTGCCTTGGGAAACACATGGCTATTTCTCAGGAGTGAATAAATAGTGTCATGAAGCACAAGCCCTGGAAAATGGGAAAATGAGAACACAGCAAACCGCCAAGGTTTCCAGTAGAGTTTACAGTATGATTGCACACACTGAACAAGAGCACAAGGCTCAGTCCAATTCCCCTTTTACACATAGAAGTAGTGCACATAAACACTAGTACCAGTTGCAGTGTGTCTTTCACGTGTGTGATACGTCATGCTCTTGCCTGCAAAGCTGGAAGCGCTCTTATGTAGGTGGAGATTACAGAGATGAAGACAGCAAGCCATCACACCAAAGTGTAGCATGAAGAAGGAGAAATAGCTTTTACAACCCATTTATTTGTAACATCAAACATGCTATTGTTTCTCTTTTACTGACTTACTGGTATTTCCTCTGGAAAGTCACTGACTCTGTTTCTTAGTCCCACCATTTCTGAAATGTGTCATATTTACTGTGTGGCAGATTCAGCTACAGGTCTTGCACTTTGAAAATTAAAGCAGACCATAAAATGACATCAATGCAAAGCCAGCATGATCTGTTCAGGATGCACATAGAATAGTTTCCAGTACCTTTAGTGTAATCTGTAAACAAAATATATAAGGCAAATTATGCCTTATAATAGTATAATAATATCTGATGTTTGCATAGTGCATTTCACATTAAAGGGAATCAATCTGTTGAAGACGTAAGATGCCTGTTGAAGATGTAAGATTAAGATAGCTATGAATGGTTAAGAGCAATTTCTGGTGAAGGACAAGATAATGTAGCCTGGGGCAGGTACCATACCTTACATGAGACACTGACACATCTCTGCAATCTTTGTTTCAATGTTCCCTGTTTCAGGGGGTCCTGAGCCTAAAATTTTCCTTGAAAGTGAGGACAGGGAGATGCCCATTTGAACAACAATTTCTGAGAATTTTCTGTCCTTGAAATACTTTCTTAAAAGAAGTGGTTTAGTAGCAGTTTTATCCAGGACAGTAAGCACAGGAACATTGGGGTGGCCAGTTTGAAACGGCTGACAAACTCCCTGCTGAATTCTTCAAAATGTGCCACCTTTCAGCCAGGTGACAGCATCATATCATCTCCAACAGTGGAGCAGCTTCCTCTGACTCCCAGTGGCCCCTTTGTCTCCAGGTCAGGCTGCCTGCAGCACCCCAACTCCTGCTGCCGTGATTTGAGACAATATTTAGGGTTACAAAAGCTTCAGGGAAACACTGGAAACCTTTCTTCTCTAGCCACAGTCCTTGCTGGGATGCTTTGCTTTGAACTGGATCCCCCAGAGCACCTTCAGTGCAGAGAACTCCACCACCAAACCCCTTCCTGCTCCTTCTGCCCATGCCTCACCCCCTCCCAGGGCAGCCTGAGTACAGCAGCCACAGCTCTCTGGCCCTGCCAAGAGAAGGGAATTCGTGGTGGGTGAGAGCAGCCACGGGACTCACACTGCTCCAGGTGTGGCTGCTGCTCCAAAGGATGCAGGATCAGCCCAGCACTGGGTCAGTGCTGCTCACCCCATGCCGTTGTCCCAGCACAAGGTGCCAGCACACATCAAGGGACACCATCTCCTGGGAACAAACTGGGGCTCAGCTCGGTGATGAGGAGGAGCTGGCAGGCCCAGGGAATGGCACAGCAGGGGCACTAAGCCCCAAAACCGCACATCTGACAGCGAGGCTGTGGTCTGCAAGGACAGGAGTGCAAACTGTGCTCTGCAAGGAGAGGCATGCAGAGGGATGGAGGGGAAGGAGGCTGAGGTGCTCTCTGCTGGTAGTGTAGGAGCTGGTCCTCACCCCCAGCCACCAGCAAACCCAGCTTTACTGTGATCTGTTGCCACACAGAAACATGCACCAGCTCTAATGAAGAGGGTGAGATGTGCAGATCTCATCCTCCTCAAAGAGTTTACAACTTGCAAGTAGGAATGAAATCTCACAGGCCTGGAGGTTCAGGGTGTAACCTGCACATGCTTAGTCTAGTCCATAGATCCTGGTGATACAGTAAATTCTTCACAGATAAGAAAATGCATAGTTTTTTTTGTGGACTTTGGTTTGCAGGAATTGCAAGATGTGTTTTGTGAGATAACCTCTATCTTATCTTTATTTTTTCTGTTCTAAATTAGAACAATCTGGATGCTAAAGCCATTTCTGCCACAGTATTAACTCCATCAGGCAGAACAAGCTTCACTAAAAGACTTTTGGCCTTGGCCTGAGATTCAAGGAGTTAAAATGTGGCATTAGAGCTACAGTAGAGTTTCTAGCACTGGAAGATGGCTCCTTCCACACTATAGAAGGCAGGGAGCCAGAAATGGCTAGATAAACTACTCTCCCTTCTACTGTCCCCACTACTCTCCTCCTAAACTACTCTTCTTTCTCTGGCCAAAGCAAGCAATGGTTGACTGCTAATATTCTTGCCATCCACTCATTTTGTGTATATATTTAGACTGATCTCAAGTATTGCAGTTCTCATGTGGTTTTTTGGTATGATAGTCAGGACCAGTACCAAGTGACTGATACATGTCTGTCAGATACCTCTTCACCAGCATCATACTTCTCACACTAATACTTCTCCAGATTTAGGTATTACTTTTTTCTGAGAATATATGCACAGTTTCACAGGAACACAGATAAGCAATTCAGCATGACTAGAAAACAAATGTTTTTATTCAAAACATTTGTGGGTTAACACATCCCACCTGCACCCAACTTTCTGTTTTATCGACCTCCATATGTTCATAATTCTTGTCTCAATTTTTTTTCTGAGGCCTTGCACACTACAACATACCTGCACTGTTCTGGTCACTGTTTTCTCCCTTCTTTCATAGATAACATGCTACACTTGCTATTTCCAGTCCCGTTGTCTCCCTCCTGGGCTGGCAGCCATTTAAGCCATCTGACCCACATTCCCTCTGACCTTTATTACAGAATTTCTTCTCCCAAATGACCAGCCTCCCCAGTGCACTATAGCCATTTCAGGTATGGTCTATATATTCCCACACTCCTGACTCTGATTGCTGCCCTGTGTTTTCTCCCTGGAAAAGAAGCCTTTTTTTCTTTTTCCCCTCAAAAATGCACCATTAACCTGGTGATCAACAGGACACAGATACCCATATCTCCACACTTCTTTTAGTGGTATAAAAAGGAAGAGACCATTAGAGGCATGTTTAACAAATCCAGTTACCTAAAGCACATCATGGACTAGATCTTCCCTGCCTAGGGGTATAAGCAAAGACGAATTAAACACAAAATACACACCTATCATTTTCACAGACAGAAAAGGCTTGTATGGAGGATTTGTTCTGTTTTACACTCACGAGCCTTTTGAGGTTCTAGGCTTTTGAACATAGTAATACTTTATAAAAAACCCATTCTTAAATTCCCTTTCTTTAAGTAGATCTTGAAGGTAAGAACTGCCTTACAGAGCATGTAATCACCTCAGATGCCATTACATCACAAAATAGCATGTAAAAGCACACTGTATTTGGGATTGCATGTGCAGCATGGAACTCACTGGTATTCACCCAATGCAATTGCACAAAAACCAGTGTCTCCTGAGAAAAAAATGCCTGAGAAGCAAAATGGGGTGCACTTTCAGTCATTACAGTAAATAATACTTTCCTACCTGAAGCAGAAAAATTTTATTGAAGTGTGTCATGCAGAGCAGCGGGCGTAGCCTTCACCTGGTGCAACCTTCATCTTGTGCCAAGTCACACAGTCACAGCTCTGGAAAGTGCCAGTTCAGATCAGGACAAAAGTCACAGCAATCTGAGCCAGCTCAGGATGGCTGCTAAACCTGCAGCCATAGGTCTCCTGTGCCCACCCTGAAATGAAAATGACAGAGGCCTTTCCTCCTCCAAGGAGGAGGAAACCACTCCATAGACCTTGAATATAAAACCAGAAAGTGGAAAAGCTCATAGGAAAGTCCTCCCACCTTTCCTGGAAACTTGGGTCAGGCTTGCCAGCACAACTTGTCCCATACAGAAGTCACTGGGTAGGAAAACCTGTATGTCAGCTCTCAGGAATTCTGAGAAGAAGGAAACAACTCTAAATCCCTCTACCTTTAAGCCTCTCAATTAACTTTGGATTTTTTACATTTGATTCAAAACATCTTGTGTAATTTATTACTTATATTTTGTAGAAGGCCAGCACAGTAAACACGGACTTGTATTCAGCAATAATGTACATAAAGGTAATCAGGAACTTGGAATGGAAACTAGATGTGTTAAGATGATCATCACAGCTTGATGGAACAACATAATAACTCAGTGTCTTATTGGCCATATATTCAGGGTGTTATCATTTGAGCACATCAAGAGAAATGGGAGCAGATCACTCAAGTTGCCTTTCTGCAGTATTCCGTAAAACCCAAGGAGTCAGGAAAGGAAGTTAGAGATGGAGGTAGGTGTTTGGGACCTTCAACTTATTAGAGAATGCTGATTCATCAAAACTCTTTGAGACTCATACATTTTATAACAAGAAAAGTTCTGAAGGAAAGGTTCTTAGACTGAAAATTGCAGTGTTGTTCAAAGAAGAGGCAAGATTTGTGGGGTGTGAGCCCAGAAAGTTTAGTTTGTGAGTAACTCCCAGTAAGGCTTGACTGTACATTCCCTTCTAACCATGGCTGTCCGTGCAAACACCGATGGACAGGGTCACTGGAAGAGTAACTACTGGGGTCAAGAGCTACTTGAGGTAATTTTCACTTGAAAAGATTAGGAGTTGATAACCTGAGCCACTCTGCAATGGAACTGGCTGTGGAGCAGACACAGCCATCTGTCAGGGGCGTGCAGATGCGCCTCATTTAGCTAACCCAGCTGCCCTTCATGCAATGACAAGTGACCAAAAATTTCAGCAGCAATCAGCATATTGAATTTTTATGTTTGACACCAAATACCAGTTGCCTGGTCAGTAAGACTACAAAGGAAACATAATAAATTAGAAATGTATTTTTTTCATTAACCTTGTGGCCAGAAAATGGTTGCCCATATCAGACACATATCACTCTTTGAGGATACTGAGGACCCATGTGTAAAATTCTGCATCCTAGTAATAGCAAGCCACAGCAAAGATTTTTATTAATTTATTATTATTTTATTTATTATTATTTTTTTTAAACCGAAACATTTTTAGGAAAACAAAATAAAGGTCATCATAAATGAAAGTTTAAAAGTTAGAAGTTCAAAGAAGGTAAGGAAGAGAGGAAAAACATAAGGGATATAGCCAATAATTACAGTACCATGTGAAGAATGTAGTTAAATACGAAGCTTACTATTCTTTTAAATAGCCCAAAATAAACAGATGTACAAAGCCATTTCCAATTTTGATAATTTCCCTAAACATGTCTCTTCTACTGACTCACAGGAGTAATTTGAGGACAACACTTTTAAGAGATGCTCCTGTGGAAACACCTCCCTCTTGCTGTTGCTTGCCATGTATTTCAGATAAAAAAGCAAAGCCATATGACAAGTACACCTTTCTTGGAGTATTAGTTTACATTAAAATTACCTTTCCTCTAGACTACTGCTCTTACATTTTTATGATTCAGATGTTTAAACCCGATTAGATCTAGCAGTGACTGTATATAAGAATAACAAGCAATTGCCAAGAAAAGGTAAAAAGTACGTATAGCTCTGATGAGCATCATCAAACAACTCAGAGATTTGTAGAATTTAATGGCATTATTAAAAGCTGGTAATTCTAGTGACATAGACCAACAAGAAAGTACATGGCTTTTCTTGCGCTGATCTTAACTTTCTCTGTTTAGAAAAATGCAGCTTCTCTGTAAATCCTTTATTTTTAGTTTCTAGTCCTTCACAATTAATGGAGAGAGACCGGCTTTTCCAGAAGGTGTTCAGAAGGCAGCAACATACCACAGTACTCCTACAAAAACAGCTTTTTTTCTCTGCTAATTGAAGAGGCAGCTTACAAAAGTGCTTATTTGAATTCTTTCCCTAAACTCATTTTCTGAACTAAAGCAGTACACCATGACCCCTGCTGACAGATGGGTTACGTCAGGACAAGAACTCTGGTATCTTGAGCTCCCAGAAGGCAGTGATAAGGATCTTTCCTGTCCGCTGGGCTAGGCTGAAGGAGTTGATGGCTTTAGACCCAGCAGTGGTGAGTCTTCTCCTTGGCAAGATGGGGCTATCTGAGCAAAGGCAGTGGGGTAAGGCCAGAACAGAGGAAAAGAAAAGCACTATGAATATTAAGACATGATCCCTCAAAAAGAAGAAAATGGAGGGGAAAATACACACCATGTTTCCAGTTAGGATGTAGGCCAGACCACAGTCTGGACTCAGTGTCTACAAATGACCTCCACAGAGGTCTGAGAACTTCTACTGCTAATATTTAACACTTGCTAATATTTACGTGTTCAGTGGAGTCAATATCTAGGTTTTTCAATCTACTGCCAAACCGGCTCCAGACCTGAAACAGTGCAACAACATCTCCCAAGTAGTGCTGCAGAGAGGACATAGTAATTAGTCTGGACATAATGCCATCCTACAGCAGAAATACTCTCCAGGTGCCCCTGCACTGGCGCCACATTAGGGCATTGAACCACACTGATTTCTCTAGGAGAGTTTGGCTAGGATGATGCAGAGTGCTTGGCAAACATCAGTAGTTTTCAGCAAGATGAAGAAATACTGGGTGTTGACTTTTCATTTACACAGTTCAGGAAAGAAATGTCGTGGGATATTTAAACAGGCTAAATACTCAGGAAATGTCATTTATGTCTGACTGTTAATTGTACATACTACAGAAACCTCAACTTTACCTCTGGTGACAAACAGCATGGGAGGAATGGGGACATTACAGACCAACTTCCTATGATCAAAAGAGAAAAACAAGAAGTATAAACTAGATGATACTTCTAAAAATAATGTTTATTTCCCTGTTAATCAGGGTATTACAGTTCTATACAGTTAAGATCCAAAACCAAGCCAAACCTAACCAATATCTCTTGACCTCAAGAAAGCGAGAGGAAGATTAGATTTAAAATAAAGACACCCTAAAATATGAGTTTCTGTCCTAACCCCACTGTTTTCATCTTTCTGCAGTAGTGGAACTTTTTAGGTTAAAAAAATGAAAAGGCATAACAGGCTCCTGGTCAATGTAAAGGGTAGTCCAGTTTCACTGCTTGCTCTAGCTCAAGTTTCTAGGTTGAATTTTCTGTAGTTCATTTCTGGTATTTCTAAAAGAATCTGAAAGAGGTTGCATCAGTTTTAAGGAGTTATACCTGTTGCTCTGGATCTATGTGTATGTTGCAAACTTCTTTTATGCTTATTTGAACTTCTTTCAAAATTCAACTTGCCTTCTAAAGCAGTTTCATTTATTCCAGAAGTAGCATTAAGGCTTTAAATAGAAACTTTTACCAACTGCTGAACAGCAGCATGTCTCAGGCTCCTCTCTTGCTTACATTGTTCTCCATGAACTGCTGGAACAGAGCACAGATACCTCTGAGGGAGCAGAAATTCAGAGTGATTGGTGATGCCACCACACCAGTGCTAAGCAGTGTCTGAACTACCATGTTTTACGTGATGGGGTGCAGCATTTCTGTAGTGCAACTACCTTGATTTTGGCTCCAAACACACAGCTCTGTGCAAAGGCACTGTTAATGAAGGGATGAGCTTGGGTTGGCTCTATTCAAGACTTTCTTGTGTCACTCAGTGGCTGGTGTGGACCCGTCCTCTGTGAATTAGAAGCCCAAATTCCACAGACACCTAATGAGACTGTTTTTGACATTACCAAGGGCTTAATTTTACTGTGACAAACGCACATCTTCTGGCCAGAACAGACAAGTTACAGGCACACATGAGGAACCACAACAGTGCATGTATCAGGGTACTCCTTCAGCGTCCCTTATTCTCTTAGCAGTTCATATGGCTGATCATCAACAGTCTTCATGTCTCTGAATATAATTAAAATATTGTTATTAACAATAATATACATACAGAATATTATAAAGTAGTAACAATAATATACATACAGAACATTATGTAACAATAATATACATACAGAATATTATAAAAGAGTTCCATTAAAAAAAATCAGCAATTAAAAATAAATGCTAGCCTTGTAAGAGAAGAGGCAGGGTTGGGATTTCAGGCTGTGAGAGACAGATCTCCAGACCTCTGTTGCATGGGCAGCAGGGCTCCAGAGTCACAGTTGGCAGCTGTGCAATTTTCAGAGCAACAGAGGATGCTCATAATTAGCTGACAAGAGGCTTAACGTCTGAGGCATTGGTGGTGTTAAATAGTGTAATGTAGGCTCCATTAACTTGCTTGCACTTCAGCGCAAAACTCCTGCAGAGCCATCCCTCTGTTTTTCCCTGGCTCTATGGCCCTGCTATTCGCTTGTTGAGATTTTCACTAAATACAGGTAGTATATTTTCTCCATCATTTATAACACTCATGCTTGGAGGGCTTTGCTAAGAGCAACTTGTTTTGCTCTTGTGCTTTCTCCTCCATGCTAATAACCTCATAGCCAACAAAACAAATGAAGCTGAAATACAGCTCCAGCAGAAGAGTGATGTTAATGGACTCCCCCTGTTTCACAGAATGGGAAAAGAACATGAAAAAGGAGCACCAGAACATAATTTTTTACATCAGCTCTGCTTCTACTTTGCAGTACCCGAATGACCAAATGCCTCCAGCTGAGATGGTTCTGAACCACAGAGAAAGACAAAAGATGAGAAGCCTCGGGTTTTTTTTGGCTTCTGATAATGTCAGATTCTGCAGACTAAGCCTTGAACATCTAACCTTGCTTCATTCCTGAGGAGACAGCTTTATGATCTAATTAAACAAATTGTTTTGTTTGGAAAGCTTGTTAGCCTTCCAGATAAAGTCAGCTTAGCTGAAAACCTACCTATCAAAATTTTATTTGATTGCAAAAGTAAGAGCAAATAAAAAGGCTAAGCAAATGCCAGGCAAATAAGAAGACTTACATACTCAGGGTTCCCAGATTCTCTCTTTGTTTTCTGTGGCTTTAAAGTCATGATTATTCATTACTATTTTTAGCACCAGCCACATGCTTCTCTGAATATTAAAGAAACAAGCAGCATCACATTCCTACAAGGAAAGGAAAGTCAGACAATGCAGCACCCCAGCCTAGTTCCTGGTATGGAAAGAGTGAGTCCAAGTAAATGAATAATACCCCCTGTGAAGTTTGCAGGTACTGTGCCTTGACCAGATATGTGCAGGTACAAGCTGGCGTAGAATTGGCCCCAACCATCTTGATGCCTGGGCCACTGACCAAAAGGCATATTTTTTGGTCAGCAACACCAGCTTCCCACCCACTGATTTCTCAGGGAAGAGCTGGGGCTTCCTCCTTTGCAAAAAGAAAACAATATTAAGAGAGACAGCTCTGGATAGAACAGCCTTTGCAAGAAACAACTTTGAGAAGAACAACAAACAAGCAGCAGGTTTTAAAGCTGTATAATACCCAGCACTGCAGGTATTTGCAATGCTGACAAATTAGGCTCTGCATGCTCAGGATGTCTAAAGTATAGGTCTTATTTTGGAAAATTGAGGAAGTTGAGGGAGTACAAACCAGTGAGCATTGCTTTGCATAGCAGACATTGGAGGAAAGAGGGGCAAGTGAAAGGCTGCAGTTTCATCTCCTCACTCGTAGTAAACAGCCCATTTCTCACTACAGTAGGAGTTAAATCAGCTGGCCTATGGAAAGCTACCTCAACATAAATATCAGAATATCATAGATGTATTTTCCACTTGTAGACCTGGACCTGCTCCAGAAAGACAAGATGAAACAGCTCCTTAAAAACTCAGGAAAGAAGGACCAGCAAAACACTTGGGTGATTTGTCCCTGGTGGAGAAAGGAGCAATGGCACTGGCACTAGTTTATTAATAAGTTAGAGACTGCCATCCACTCTTCTTTCTCCTCCAAACCAGAGACTGTAGCTGCCATACCTTGTTGCTTAGTTGTGATGATAGTTTTAGTTGTTTCACAGAGAGAATATTCACTATAACCCTGAAATACATTCAAATCCATGTAGAGTTCCATTTGAGGGAAAATCTAGTATAGATGTAAGAAAGAATTATTGTTTATTATCATTTTTGATTTGCACAGCTGCAGTTTCTGACCTTGACCAAAGAACATCATCAAACCCACAATTTTAGATTAAATTGAAACATCTAGTATATAGAAAATACTTCATCTTTGACAAAGAGATCAGAAGATAAAAAAGCCAATAAGTACTGGAATTGACTGTTTCCAGCTAAGTGATCCTCAGTTAAAAACATGAATGGCACACCAAGCCTCTCTGTCCATCATTAAGATCTTGAATATTTTTCCTCACACAATGAAATTAAGTATCTGGTACTAATCAAATTCTGGTTTGAGCATACATAAAATGGTGTCTGCCAACCTGCCAAACTGAAAAAAAAATTTAAAAAGGAATTTAAGGGCAGAGCAAGTAATTTTTCCAAGATAATTTTTTACTTCAGAACTGAATGCTGTAGTCAAATCCATGTACAAATCCATTTTTTATTTTCTGTATTATTCTAGTATGCTTATAATTAGAAGGTAAATTTTAATGGCTTTTAAATTGCAAGTAGACATTCACAGATAAGAAATACAGATTATGCTATAATGTGGAAGAAAAACCATTGCAAAAACTAAAGAATACTTTCTATGTCTATTCGTTTTGTGGTTTCTCCTCCATTATTTACCTCACACATTCCTACTACCAGACCTTTCCCATGTCAAATAAAACTTTGAATAATTTTGGTCATGTATTTACATTGAAGAACACGACGGCAGCAGCTGACAATAGGTATGTGTACTAACACCCTTTTCCCATAGCTGGTAAAGTTTTAATTCATCTCCACCATGTATTTACATTTGAAACTGCATTGCCTGTGACCATCTGATATCACTTATGCTGGCTCATAGTCAATGACTTAACTTCCCCATAGGCAAACAACTGGATCACACAAACCTTGTTCACACTCAGCTCTGTTCACCATATCTCAGTTACAATGGCACCAGAGATGCACTGAAAGACTACATATTCCTACCAGAAAGAGCAAATCAATAGTGTTGCCAGGGAAATAATGCAATCCCTCTGCCTAACCATGAATTTCTGTGAAACAACAGATGACAGCCAAGCACTGTTTTTTCTACTGCACTTGCTTTTTTAATCTTTGTTTTTTCCAGAAAGTATTTACACAAATAAATCAAACGAGTGCTCAGTAATAACGAGTACCAGGTTATGCATGGGTTCCCCAGAGGACACAAAGGGTGTGAAAGGTGCCCCTGTCCCCTGTGCAGGACAGTGGTGGGGCTGGAGCCAGCGGGTGCTGCAGTTCTGCACCCACCAGCACAGCCCGCAGCAGGCACCCAGCCTGCCCTGCACAGCCCCTGCCAAGCACTCTGCACCTCCAGAAGCTGCAGTGGGAGAGACCAAAAAACTCCATCACATGCAGCAGAGCAACCACCCACCTTAATCCCTGTGATGGGTGGGCAGGCAAAGGATTTGTAAGGGGGGTTCCACGCTGGTAGCAGTGCTGCAGCCCCAGGTTTGTGAGAGGTTGGCTACTGCAGAAATAGGGTTTCTCAAACTTGTTTCTGTTATGTCTACACTTACTAAACAAAAGGTATTGGGCCACACCCTACCTCATGCTAGGTGATATTCAGATGTAATGCAACACTTAATTTCATGAAACCTGTCTTGCCAAAGTTTGCAATGACCTCACCCGAGGTGCTGCATTCCCACCTTCCTTTGACACAGTCACCTGCTCTTCTGCTGAGTTGTGTTGCTTTCCTTTCCCTTCACTGCCAGCCTTCTGCTCTTTCTTAAACTCTCCTGCAGTTCTCACGAAAGGCACTTGCCTTTCCATGTCCTCTTCAACTCTTCTCCACTTTCTATTGGCAACCTACAGGTCTTTGACCTTGGTTTCTTTCTCTTCACCTTCAATAATTTCTCCTAGGATCCCAAGTGCAAACAAATTATAGCTACAATTTTCATACCACTGAAGTGTTAAGGGCAGAGAAAGTCTTACAATTTTTTAAAGTTAGACTCATTCACAAAATAAAGATAGCATCTTGTGTTAGAGAACTTCCCTCATGTTTTGATGACTGGTTTTGTATATGACTGCCCTAAAACTTCGTATAGAGTATAAAAAAATTAACCAAGCTAGTGCTACTACTGAGCTGAATTCATTTGTGTTCTTAAAATATGCATTTCAATTTCATAGAATCACAGAATATCTGAAGTTGAGAGGGACTTATAAGGATCATCGAGTCCACCTTCAAAAACCTGGGGAACAAAACATGACCTGGTAACATATTATTTAAGCAATTATATGGTATATAACAAAGACTTACAAGTAAACAAGAAGCAGCATAACTTCCACACATGCAGGCTTAACACAGCTGTATTTTGGCTTATGAGTTCTTGCTACAGGCTTTTGATGTTTTCAGATAATTCCTTGAGAATCACACCCAGAGGTTACCTACAGAGATAGCTGTCCAGTGCCCTGCTCTGGCCATCATGAGCATGGAAATAAGGAGCTACACCCATTGTGAGACAACGCTTGGCCCCTCTGAAACAGGTGTCAGAATCTCTACTGACAACTCCAACTGGCCTTCCATAATCACATTTAAACCCAGCACAGCCTATATTGGAAGTTTGAAAGAATATGTACAGTCTGCACTAGATAGGAGTATTTCTGTGCTTACAGTAACCACAAGCACTTCCATAAAGGGCAGAACAACACAACAGCTCTTAAAAACACCAACAATAAAAAGCAGTAATTGATTTTACACCTAAAGCCATCTGAGCTGGCTTTATCTCAGCACAGCTCTTAGACTTTATGCTCCATCATTGCAAAGCCTGCTTCAGCCCAAAGTGGCAGGAGCAAGGGCAGGTGGAAACAGGACTGGAGATAGGAGTGGGGAAGCATGGTCTCCAGTATTTGTGAGGACCTCAGTGACACTGCCCACCACCAGGAGTGCCATTTAACCTGAACAAACGTGTAGACATGACAGGTTGGGAGAGGAAACAGATTTAGAGTCTGGCATGAACTGATCATCTAAGAGTGAGGAGTTGCAGTCACAGCTGGTCATCAGGGCTGGCTAGATAAGGAGATTAGGGTTTAGAAATTGATGAATTGTGTAGGATGGCAAAGGAGGGAGACAAACCTGAGGAGGAGTACGGGTAAGGTTGGTAAAGAGTGTGAGACAGAGACAGCAAACAGGAAAGCTTTGAATGGAGGAGTAGACTGGGATAAGAAATTATGATTGAGAGGGAGGGAAAGATTAGGGAAAAGGGCCTATCAGTCATGTTCCTATCCAGGCTGTGATAGGAGCCAGCTAAACAAACAAAATGCTAAAAAGATCTTGGGGCACTGATGGGAGACAGAACAAGGATGCCTGTGGAGGCCCAGAAAGGAGAGCGGTGTCTGAGGAGGGGGAGAGATTTACAGGTAGGAATCTCGAAGAGCTTGGGGAGTGATTTCCATGGTGAGCTCAGGGTGACATCTGGGATTGGCTGAAGAAGACTCCTAAAGAGAGCAGGGGAGATGGCAAATCATTCAGGGTGCACAAGGGACAGAGCTAGGTCGAGCTCAGATTGTAGAGCTAGAGAGAGAACATGAGCAGCTTGGGGAGAGGGAGGAAATGAAGAAGTAATTGAGTCTGTGCCACCAAGCACAGAGTTTTCTTCATCCCCTGGGATACAATCCAGCACTCAGGACCCTTTTCAGCCTTTCCCCATGTCAAAACTACTTTCTATTTCGAAGCGGCCCACTTGCTTTGAACAGAAGGGCCTGCAGGAATGAGCGTTATCATGTTATTAACCACCTCCTAGCCCAGAAGCAGCTACAGTCTGTTACAAGAAAGTTGTATCTTTCTGTACATCCCTTTCTGATCTTTGAGTTCAAGCAGTGGGTTTTAACCTAAGTATAATGCTGTTTATTATACTAACACTCATTATAGGAAACAAGAACACAGAGCTTGAGATATTGTAAACAAGGACCATCAATGTTATCTAATGATCCATCCGACCTGGTTTAGGAAGCTGTATAACTCACTAAGTCTATTTCAGCAGTCGGTTTGCCATGAGAGACAATTCCAGACAGTTGACTTCTGCAAGGAAACTTTTTCACATTATTTCAAGCTTAGAAAAATATTAAATTATAGAAAAGCATAATTAATCAAATATGATTACTAATTTCATTTGTGCAGTAACAAATACTGTTAATCAGAGTAGGAAAGCACTTCTAAATCATTGGTTTTTAACAAAGATTAAGTTGAGCTCAGAAGAGGTCATCTGAAACTGGACAATTAGACATTAGCTTGATAAATTTGTTGATGGTCTTTCTGGACTGGCCATTAGCAGCTACCAGCATCTAGCTACAGGGTAAGAACGTACAGCCAGTGCAGGGGGAAGAGGACAGGGTGACACTGTGGTGATAACATGTTCTCAGATCAGTGTACATTAGAAATGAAGACTGATCCCTTAGAATATAACAATCAACTTCTTGAACTTAACAATCAGCTTCTTCAGTAACTGTAGACCTGCATTCCAATCACTCCTGTTTGCGCTTGAGAGGGTGGGTATTACATGGAATTGTTTCATCTGCAGAAAAAAAAATCCTAACATTTCACTTGCACTTAGGAAAGAAAAAATAGTAATTTTTTAGACTACAAGATGATAATTTGAGGACACAGTTTTCCTGTTATTCTTGGGATATACAACTTATAACTGCTCTGTAAATAGAAGCAGTGTTCACAACAAAACAATTTGGTTTTTTGGATGTGAATAGGTACCTTTTTACTACACGTATGCTTACATACACATGCACAAGTGTTCTTTGCAAAAGACTGCTTGATAGCTGCATTTCCAGATTGTTGGATTTCAGGAAAGACAAAACCAAACTAAACAGCAACCATAAAAAAGTATTTCCTCACTAACCTGTTCTGATATATTTTTGCCAAAACCAGATGAGGATCATGCAGTCCCCTCAAAGAAGAGATGCTTTTGCCTCCCTTACCTGAGAGTTCCCAGACACAGCCCATTAGCTGGAGCTGGGAACACAAGTTGTACAGCACCAATGTGTCAGCCAGGTGTGGGCCGAGTTCTGAAATTTTGTAAGGCAAGTTGGAGGAGGAGGGAAGGTTGGGTCCCATCTTCTCCTCCCTCCATCAATTTTACAATCAGCATTAGAATCGCAATTTTCATTTAGTACCACTTTCTCAATACAAATGGCATTAATATTGTTAAAGCTTCTTGGCAATTATTTCTATGCCAGCTTTCAGAGTCCCCTTACTGTGTTTGAGGTTAACATCTTAAAAATAAGCTGAAGAAGTTGCTGGTTGTGCTTTGGGAGCAGGAAGAAACTTACTAGAAGTCTCTCTCTGCTTCACGACTGTTCAGTAGGGCCTCCACCTTACTATCATATTGAATCATCCGAAAACTGAACCCTGACCTCATACAGGGGACATTATTGGACTTAGCTTTGTTTCTGAGGTCTTATTTTAATAGCAACAGTTCTGATATCCTAGACATATGCCTTCGTCCTACACCATTTGTTCATTTCACAACAGTTACAGGTTCAAAACATCAGTAAAATTATCTCTGATTTCTTTCCATGTTTAACCATCTTCTCCCCGTGAGGAAACTTTTGAGCTTTTGTTTATTCATGGTAGGTAGGAGCTTGCCATCATCCCTCCAACACCGTTGTAGCTCCTTCTCCTTCCCTAGTACCACAACTGCTGACATCACATCAGGTGTATGAAGACCACCATGAAGGGCTGGCCCAGCCACAGGACTCCAGACTAAGTTTTGTGCTTGGGCTGTCTGTTGGACTGTTGCTAAAAAAGCCTTTTGCAGAATATAAGGAACCAAGGCCATTGTATTTTGGGTCTGCTCTATATTTAACAGCACTTCTTTTCAAGATGCACTTGCACCCACACATAGGTAGACTGCAATCCAAAATCAGATCTGAAGAACATTGTTCGCTTCAATCATGAATTCAACATTTGATCAACAGTGGTTAGCAACTCTGGAAAATCCCCTTCTAGAACAAATAATTCATAAATGTTGTGGTGTTTGGGGCTCCATACACAAAAAGTACACAGATTACTTTTATCAGTCACAGGAGGGACTGACGGTTTACACTCACTGAAACAACTGTACAAAACAGGTGGAAGGGATGCAAGTGCTACACCAACTGGCCTGCCAAAGATTTTCATTTTACCTCTATAAAATGAACTAACTTTGTATTGCTTCCCCAACACAGGTAACATTACTTTCATGCATGTGTTGTCTTTCTGCTCACACTCCTACCTTTTACTTCATGTCTGCACTTCAGGGATGTCGTAGAGCTCAAGAACTTAAATATTAGCAGTTACATATTCTGAGGAAGCATCAGGAGTTGAGGATACATTATGCATGTTACTCTCTTCAGCCTCCTTTGGAGAATGGTCATCCTCCACCTCTTCCTCTGGGACCACTTAAAGAAGATGAATCAACTCATAACTTGACACACCTAATTATTGCATACTGCTAATATTCAAGGATGCTGTCAGATAAAGAAGAGGGTGTAGCCTTCATTTAAACATGCTTTCCTGATCTCAAATCAAAGGCCTTCCTTTAATTAGTCATCTAATTAATTTAGGTCCAAATGAGGCTTCACAGGAAAAAGCAAATCTGGATGAGGCATCATAAATGTGCAATTAGAAGTTGTTCTCTCATCTTATAATTATTAGATATTTTCAAAGCAAGCCTTATAACAAGGCTGAGATACCCTATTGTTTCTATCAGGAAAGGAAGAAAAAGCTTCTCTAATCATCTTATTTTGAAATGAATTTATATAGAAGCTGACTAAATTAGTAAATACAGTAACCTAAAAAGTTCAGAAAGCAATTAAGAGAGAGATTTTGAAATTATTTAAAACAGCTAAAGTTATTATATTGATGGGTAATCAAATGCTTTGCTTTGAAACAGTTCTGGCAATTGTTTTGTGTTTACTGATTATTAAAAGGCAGCTCATACTTTTAATTTAGGAACTTCTAACAGAGAGAATCATTAATCCACCCCAACATCACATTTCACCAGTCAGAGATTTGTACTGGATGGGTATCAGTATTAAGTCCAATATTCAGCTGTATTTTGGTACCAAGTGATGAGTGTTTAACCAATCTTTAGCTGCAACTTTCTCCTTTGCTGTGGTCCAAATTATCTTTCAGCACATGCTTCCCACTAATCTTGGTAGAAAGAATGGCAGAATGAGTGCAGCATTATTTTCCCAATATTTCTTTTCTGGAGGCAGCAAAGGGGTGCAGGTGGAGGGTGCTTTGTTCTTCCAGCTACAGCAGCAACAAAGGTGAATGAGATGAGAAGAAACAGTGAACTGCAGCATAGTAGGATTTCTGCAACAGGAAAATTGGCTTGTCTCTCTTCCTTTGCACCTGTCTAGTGCTTATCTCCAAGGCAGCATTGCCCACACAGACTATGGAAACACAGCAAACACTCTAAAAAAACTAGTGCCCCTCATGCCATGGCTTAGAAGGTAAACCCCTGTGCAAGTGAAAGAAAGAAAAGAAATATGGTCTCTGTTCCCATCTCTGTTCTCATTTCTGGACCCCCACAGTCCACCATCTGGGCTAGCACACAGCACACAGCTTCAAGTTCTTTCAGGCTTCTTCTGAAAAGCACCTTGAGACAGCAACCAAACAACTGAATCAGACATCAGTTTAGGGAACCTGATGCTAATGAAACATTCACAACAATTCTGCGATGTCACCTGAATCCATGTAGTGGTAAACTCATTCTCCGCTCTTAATCTAGGTAATTTAGACAAGCCCCACTTTCAGTTAGAGTTATTTTGTGCAGTAGCTGGTTATAATATCCTCAGGTCATTAGCCTGAGGAAGGTCATTAACCTTTTCCAAAGCAAAAGCTAAATGGGTTTATGGAGAGTAGCAATATTTTGGGGTTTTTCAACCAATGTGTTGCTGCAACAAATTTTCAAAGACTGAAGAAACACTTATCTTTCTTGAAGGAACTCTCTATTTTTCTCCAGCTGAATCTGTTGATCTGATAAAATATAATGATTTATTTCGATAAATACTGCCTTTCAGAACTCCACCAATATATCAAAACTACCACTACAACAAATGAACAAGTTTGATACTAAGAAATCATTTTAGGTTCAACTCTGAGGGAGCATTAAACCTGTATTTCTGAAGTGCCAATAATACAGCCATGGCATTTCAGACTGCACAAACAAAGACAGTACCAATTCTAACAGGCCAAATTCAGTTCTTAGTGAGCAAAGTACATTTCCCCAAAGCACTTTGAGGATGCACTCCTAACGGTCAAAGCATGGGGCAAGATTCCTGACACTGGCTGACCTGCACAGCCTTATATCAGAAGATTCTCTCACATGATGATTAGGACAATGGAGAAAGTGTAACGAGGCCTCCGGCAGGTCATTAGGCAGAAGACATTGGCATTTGAAGTGTGTGCCTGATATAAAGAAAAACATTGCTTGAAGGCTCCAGGAATAAGCATTTACTTAAGACAAACAGGAAGTCAGTAACAGCTTTTACAGATAGAGAACAATGAATCCCATGAATATTTTCCACTCATTTAATTTAAAAACAAATCCACTTAATCTATGTTCTCATTTTCTGCATTTGCTGTCTGTTCTCACTATTGTAAACAATTCAAATAGGTGGAATATTCTTAGAGGCTGACTTTTAAGCAATTACTACAAAGAGATCACTTTATATGTAGAGTAGGAAATACACAAACTGAAGGCAGGCTGAACAAACATAACCTAAACAAACAAAGGGGGAAAAAAAGGAAATGCCATTCTGTATGGCCAAAATGTATAAGTAATAAGAGTAATGGTTAAAGCTGGTTTCTTAAGGTCCATATTCACTTCAGTCACGTGCTCCACCAGCTCCAAGTCTCCCCAAAAACCACAGGAAACCCACAGAGAATTTCTGAAATCAGACTTCGCAATAAAATTCCTCTTTTCCCCACTTCTCCTGTTTAAAAAAATATAGTGGGTCTCTGGCTTCTTCTTAAACAAGTTCAATTACTCAAAGAGAAAAATGCTTTTGTCTTTCTCCTCCAGCTGGGCTCTAATACTTAACCATCCCAGATCTAACCACTCCCAGCTGGATTTTACGACTGGAGAACCAGCCAAGAAGGCATGGTAATATTCCTGTAATGTCAAATCACAAATAATCAGAAATGGGAAAGTATAGGACTAATCAGAAATCTTAAGTCATAGGTATTGTTTTCATCTGAAACAGAAAAGATGTAAAGGAAAAAGAACAGCATCAAAAACCTTCCATGGTTTCTGTCCCTAGTACAGAGTTAAAGTTTGGCTTTGAGAAAGTAATGAATAGGCCAAGCATCTGGGCCTTTAAAATAATTACAGGGCTTTATGTACTAAAACATGCAAATTATCCAGCAGTCAGGAAGTAGTCACCAAACTTCTGAGGCTTTCTGCCCACACACACCCTCTTCTTCCCCTGTAGGTACTTTGTTTGTCCATTTCTCCTCATTTTCTGGCTGTGAGGTAGCTGCTGCTCCAATGGGGTTATCGAGTATCTAGGAAGCCTTGGCAAATGGCCACTCTGCATATAAAGGCCAACCCTGCAATGTGTGCACAGTCACTAAAAGCAGGTTGAGGGCCAGCAAATTTTTTATCCAGAGGCAGTAAAAATAAAAATCAAGCCTCTCACCAACCTGTTGTGAGGATGCATCAGGTCCATATTTCAGATGTGCTCATAACAACAGCAGCATATGC
This sequence comes from Ifrita kowaldi, assembly GCA_013398055.1. Classification (NCBI taxonomy): domain Eukaryota; kingdom Metazoa; phylum Chordata; class Aves; order Passeriformes; family Cinclosomatidae; genus Ifrita; species Ifrita kowaldi. The sequence continues at coordinate 58,070 of VZRS01008551.1, forward strand.
CCAGATGCTTCAGTCCCAACCTCAGGAAACTTTTCCTGACTGAAGCCCACATTCTCACAGGTACCTTCCTGGTGTGCAGAACCTCTCACAGCCACATGAACCATCCAGTTAGTCCTGGATGGTTTTTTTTCTGCACGTATTCTCACTGTGCTCATTGGAATTATATTAAAAAGAAGGTTCAGGTTGCTCTTTCACCAAAACCAATTCTACTTGATGGAAAGATATGAAGACATGACTAGTAACTGAGCTGCTGTGAGCTGGGGCAGGGTGTGGGTCTGCGGCACACGGCCCGCGTTTCACAGAAGCTGCCCCAGAGCGTGCCCTCCTCACAGGGTGCTGTGGTACCCTCACTGCAGGGTGGCTGCTGCACCTGTGCTGCCAGTCCTGTGGGAAGGCACTCAGCAGCCAGCAGCTTGTTTTTATAAATCCAAACACTTACAGTGTTATGCCATTTCTTGCTTGTGGGTCCATGTCTGTATCCAACTGTCCAGACTTTTAGAGGAACTTAGGCCTTCAGCTTAGCCGATAAACTAATGGGTTGACACAAAGCAGAGATTTTGTTAAGTCACTGCTTGTATTACAAAGATGACTGTCTAGATTTTCTTTTTCAATTAAGTGATAGAGTGCAGGACTTTTAAAGCACAGCCCCACCTGCCTATGTGAAACTTTTGAGCTAAGCTAATAACAGACGGCCTTATTAGCATTTAGAAACAGTACTGGGCAGGTACTGGGAGCAACCAACAAGGTGTGCTTTATTTTAATTCACTTTTTTCAGATAGGTGAAAAACCTCAGCTAGATTTTTTTTTAAGGCATTACATACTTGGCATCACATTAGTATTATCAGCAATTGCCTACAGTAGTTTGAAAATAAACCTTTCATTATGTCCAGACATGATTTGCAGATAGAGTCCTTCAAACAGGAACCCTGTGCTAATTTTAAGACAAATCCTTTCTTTTGTCCATATCTGATTTACAGTTAATTTTGTTCAAATAAAAATGTATGACGCAGATTTCCATTTGCATTCTACCCAGAACTTCTATTTTTAGACGTAGGTCAGCTTTGCACTCATTTAATATGCCTACAACTCCATTACAGCAAATGGTGCACCTTAGCAAGTTTATCTAACATTCTGTTAGATAAAAAAAATCCTGCAGAACTGCTGACACAATTGTATCATCATTGATAAGAACAGCAAGGTGTTTGGACCTCCTACTTGATGGAAGTCTGCTAAAGGAAATTACTACTTTTTTTTTTCCTCGTCTTTCTTTCTTTTTTTTTTTTAATTGTAATTTTTTAATGTGGAAACAAACCAGAAAAAAGAAGCAGCTCTCTGGCTACCACATTGCTCTGACACAACATGTCCTCTTGAATGTTTCAAGTTGGAGCTGCTCCAAAAGTCTTTACTGGCTCACACTGTCAAGGCACAAGATCTCATCTCATCAGCTTTGCCCAACACTGTCTCCACCTGTCTCTCCCATTTCCTCTCACAATCACCTCCCACTCTCCATGCTCTGCCCAAATTACTGATGACTGGACCTTTTGGATTTTTTATCCACTCCCAAATGTGGACTTTCTTATTTCCCACCCACACTAATAGAAACAACCTCTCAGCCAAATATTTCCCCCCCCATCAAGGACACTCAGAAAAATCCTGTTCTGGAAAACACTCCAGTGTTAAAAATTATGGGGGTATGTAGAAAACATGAAGTGATAGGTACCCTACTTTGTGTCTGATCCTTTGTCTGGCACGTGTTTGGTTACATACAGACAATATAGATAAATATTTTGTTAGCTAAAGGAAAAGCAAAACCAAGAAAACTATTTCAGTACATTCTTTTTCCCCAAGTTTTTCCCCAAAACAAAACTGGAGTTTGTTTTTCACCAGAAGTGGAAACTTCGTACATATTTGATACATACATATGTTTTTTACTCTTCCCTTCCCTTTCAAAATATCAAGTCAAACAGAATTTTCTTGATTAGAAAAACAATTTTTTTGTATTTATCTTGTCTTTGTGATGGTCTGTAGTTTATATTTTATGAAATAATGACAACTTCAAAAACATGGACACATAATGAGAGGAACATGCATTTCCTACTCCTCTTGAAACTAAAAAACTTACAATCCAAAGTGTGGAAACATAGACAAAAAAGACTTAATTTACTAACTCCAGTCTCCAGAAGGCCTCTGCAGCACCAGTGATGATCATGCAACTCAAATGAGTGTTTCAGGGATCTGTAACATTCTTTGCTGCAAGTTTCTGGGAAAGAATCAGCTTTTTCTGGTAAGAAGTTTTTCTTCTATTAGCTAAATGATTCTGAGTTATTTGAAACTATAAATATTTGTCCAAATGTTTACATGACTGAGAAATATTAGATAAATTCCATCCAAACAATGAAGCAACTTCCAGCAATGTGTAACAAAAATAGTGCCTCCCTTACATTTTTACTTCAGTAAATGTCTAAAAGTGACCCCATAATCAGGAATCACAATGAGAAATGAAAGACACAGGGAGGATGGCAACATTTGGAACAAAAACTCTTTTACCATAATGTAGATAACACATGCGTAGGAAGAGAGACTGTACGCAGTTTCATTTCTCAGGGATCTTCTCACTTATCTATTCTTCCCAAAGCTTCCAAATTATTTCTTGCTTTAGAAAAACAAAACTTTTTTTAGAGAATTTCTGAACTCTGGACAAATATTTTGAAATCATACTTGGAAAGCCCACTAGAATGAAAATGCCTTTTTGTCCCCCACTGCTTAGTCTAGCTGGCACTATCAAATATTTCCCATTTTATTTAAAACACTTCCATAAACTGAAAAAACAAGATCCTGCAAATAATTATACCTAAAGTAAGCCACAATTCTGATCTAGTAGGATGTTCTTCGAAAACAAAAAATGCAGTCTTGATCACACTAACGACTAGCTCTTTCAAAATTGCCTGTTGTAGAACTGCAAGGGTTTAAAATTAAATATTAGATTAAGAGCTTTGGCAATGATGCCATTATAGAAGCATGTCTTTACTATAACATGGGTTAAAATTAGAGAACATGAGTATGTAGTATGCAGAAAAAAAAAGCAGAACTTTGTTTTACCTGGAACCAAAAGTTTAAGTTAATTAAGGAACTTATAAGATTAAAAAAATACTGTTTAATTACTTTTGTCATATAATATTTTCTCAATTTTCTATAGAATTAGTGAACAAAGCTGAAAGAAGAGTGTTACCCATGCAGCTTACAAGCCATCTGCAAGAGTACTTTTTTGAAGTCAATGCCTGAAATTTTTGCTGGCTACCTGTGACTAATACATTCTCTCACATCTCAAAACAGACCTCTAGCTATCTTGAAGCTACAGCACCTTACAACAGCCCCACATTTTCTGTGGGCTTTTAAATATGTAGGAGGAGTCTGAGAATTTAAATGAAAAACAAACAAAAAAATCACAGTCCATGATGTAATACGTTAACAATCATGGTGTGTGGTACTTGGAAATATTAGTAAGTTCTTTACTGTGAGGGTGGTGAGGCACAGGTTGCTCAGAGATGCTGTGGATGCCCCATGCCTGGCAGTGTTCAAGGCCAGGTTGGATGGGGCTCTGAGCAAACTGGGATAGTGGAAGGTGTCCCTGCTTACAGCAGGGATTGGAACTGGGTGATCTTTAAGGTCTCTTCCAATCCAAACTATTCTGTGGTTCTATGACTGCTGTAAATAACGATGAAGTTTGACACAGAACTAAGTAAGATTAAGATCTAAACAGGTCAAGCAGTCTCCAAAGATTTGACAGACAACAGCAATCCAGCACTGTGACTGCAGAAACTACTACAGGATTTCCACCACTGCTGTTTCCCTGTGGGCAACTTCCCAGGATGTTAGAGAAGGCCAATTCCCACTTCATGTTAGGAGCTGGTTTGAGAAGCAGACTCTCACTGTAGAAAATCTGCTATATTAAAGCAGGAGTTGGAAGAATAAAAGATCAGGAGGGTAATGTGTGGCAGGATCCATGTCCTGCCAGCCGTTTCTCATCCTACAAAACTTACAGTCATACTTCCTGACCTCACCATGTTGCAGGGTGGTGAGATTTTCCCACGTTGTTGAAGTGCTGACACACAAGGCTTGTAACTCAGACTGTATTTGGCAAAGAGATCAATAAAACAAAACTCTCTTGGAAGACAGAGCTGGAGGAAACCACCTCAACAGGCATTACTTTCCAGTGCTGACATCTTAGTGACATGACACTGTGCTAAAGCTTTCGTTTACTGCCTAGTTTGGCACCTACTTCAGAATCTAAATTGAGCATAGAATCTAAATTGAGCAATTGTTTACTACTACTTTCAGAGAAGAGGCAGCAGAAAAGTTTTGGTGAGCAAAGATACCTGGTGCAGCTTATGCTGGATAGAAAGTGGTATAAATAATACTGACTTTACAATAGATCAGCTAAGGAACAGTAAGAAAATTCATTCCAGAAGTGATGGTAACAAACAAGAAGACAATAATGAAGAGCTTGGAAAAATAATGTAGCAGCCAAAGCGAAGTGAGGAGTCTTCAGTGAGGACTCAGGGAAAAATGCTATCCCCTTAAAACACCAATGGTGTTCTGTGCAGCGCCTGGAAGTCTCTTGTTCAACTCCTCCCTCAGTCCAGTCATACTTGATTTATGAGACAGTCACAGCAGTTTGCTATAAAATTCCCCCAAATACCTTTTAAGGGTTGTTAAAGCTATCACCTCCCTTACAGTACATTTGAAAATGAAGTAACAAAACTACCTGATAAAACACACATGCTATAAATCCATAAACCTAGACCACAAATGAAACTATAATGGCCAATAAAAAGCCATTGGGATTTTAAAGAAGAAACCAAACCAGAAAACAACAAATTATGCACTGAAAATCCCCCTCCCAACTCCTCCCCTCCAACATTCACAGAACAGCTCCATAAAGTTAAGTTGCTCTCATTTGCCTGGTCTAGTGGAAGGTGTCCCTGCCATGGCAAGGGGCTGGACCTGGGTGATATTTGAGGTCCCTTCCAACCCAAACCATTCCATGATTCTATGATTCTGTACTTCAAGCATCCTAAGATATTCAAAACAACATGACATCAAAATGTAATAAAAAAATATTGTCATAACTGGTAATACTCAAAACAGGGATAAATATGGACCTTGCTGAACACCCATCAAGCGCTGATTTTGCAAAAGTCAAGCTGATTTGGTCTGAATTTACTTTCCTTGGAGTCCTTTGAAAGGGAAGCAAGAATAAAACTTTAAACATTTCTCTGATGTAAACTCAACAGCTTGTTTTAAAATATTGTCACTTGAATACAAACTTTGGTTATTTCCCCAAGGTACAAGATGTGCACAAAGAGTCCAGTCCAGTCTCATGCTGTTGAAGGATCCCAATCTGAGACAGAATTGAGAACACAGGAGACAGGTTTTTGTTAAAAGCATTTGCAGACGTGCAGGTGGGCTACTTTATTCACTAAGTCACCTGCAGCTTTTCACATGAACAAAACATTACACTCAGAAATAGCCTGAGGATATAAAAGTTCCCTTGTGAGTTCAGCCTGTTACTAGCACAGCTTAGGAGCTGCAGGGCAGAGCATGGCTCTTCACCCACAGACACAGCAAAGTCCCACCCACGAACCAGAACAACAGATGAACAGGAGAAACATTGAAGGATGCTGTTCAATTAAAACAGACTTCACCTTGCCCAACTTGGACCTGACCTGGCAAGCCAGCAATGTCACTTCCAGCCAGATCTGACAGCACTCAGAACCATTCTTCCCCTCTGCAGTACTCCCTGTATATACTTCCTGCAACAGAAAGGGGAGGCAGCCACAACAAACTGAATTAGTGCTGCTGGTGTTTTACTGAAAGTGGTACATGAAAGACTGGACAATCCCACTCTAGAAAGTCAAATTCAACTCAGACTACAAACTCAACACAGCAATAGCTGCGCTGCACGTACTGCTGCCATGAGTACTTGCCTGCTAGCACACCTGAGAGACATGGAATAAAAAGTAAAGCAATCTCTAATGCAAGCAGAGAAACTGAAAGGAAAGCTTAGGTCTATTACAGGACCTTAAATCTGACAGTCTCTAGTGACACAGGAAAAGAAAAACATAGTCAATAAACATTGAGGGAAAATGGAAGGTGTAAATTCCACTTATATTATTTTGGGGACACTCTCCCCTCCCTGCACCTATGATTAGCAGGGATATACTTGCTCTGAAGTTCTGCCTTGGTTCACTTTGAGGCAACCCAGCTCCAACATGGCTACAGAGACTTTGGCACAGCTCCACTTTAAGAGACAGCTTTTGCAATTAAGAGTTCCTGCTGGATTTGCTCTGCAAAGTATGTAATTGGCACTTTTGCTGATGCACTTCATTGCAACAGACTGTAAACATCTTTCTTGATTTTGTTTACCACTCCTCTTTGAATGTAAAGACACGCAGATTTCCCCTGTTAATGTTATGAAGTGAATCAGATGAGCATGTTTACTGACATCTCCCAAGCTGCTTTTATTAGAGCCCAGTATTAAGCTAGGAGGGAGGAGAGGAGGGAACTAATCTCCCTTGCTGGGGAAACTCCTTCGACCAGGACTTTAGAACCAAAGGCTAACCCTGGTCGGTTTTGCTGGGTCAAGGACAGGGTGGCACAGGACTTTGGCAACAGCTGAGATTGTGCCAATCAAATATCAATATACTCAATCATGACAGATAAGGTTTTTCCTACACTCAGTACTGAGCAATCAAGGTTCAGGTCAAGGAAGTAATCTACAAAGATAAAATGCACTGGAGACAGAAAAGTGGGGACAGAATGTCTCTTCATTCTCTTTTGGCTGCAATTTCTATCATGTCACTAAAAAATCAAGCCAAACCCACTCTCAGTGTTATTCTTCCTCAGCGAGCCATCAGATCGCTCAATTTAAATTAAGCATAAAAGTCATTAATAGATACCACAGAACATGCCCCTAAACCCTGGACTGGTATTTTAAGTCTTCCAAAATCCTAGAATCATCGAATGGTCTGGGTTGGAAGCGACCTTAAGGATCCAACACTCCTGCCATGGGCAGAGATGCCACTCCCTTTTATCAGATTGCTCAGAGCACCATCCAACCTGGCCTTAAACAGCTCCTGGGAGAAGGCATCAGATACATTGCTAAAATATTTGCATCCAGTTCTTTGTCTCCACTTTTCCTTAATACTCTCTTTAGACTGGGCCCATCCTTTCAGATTTTAAAAAGCACTGGCTCTCTTTGCCCTTATTTCTTATGTAATCAACATAGCAAACCATAAATCCAGGCAGTGTAAGGGAAGCCAATTTCATTTTAATATAAAACCGATTTCATTCACTCACACCCTCATATCCACATACTCACAAGCACCTGAATGTGCATGCCAAAGTAGTCTGCACAAAATTCAGGACTCCTTGTGACAAAACAGAGAAAAAGGGACACCAGCTACTATGCTGACAGCAAGAACAGGCTCACTGTAGAAGGTAGGGCTCCTGGGGGGAGCTGTCAGAATTAAACCTGACAGGATTCTTTACTTTATCCTGTAGGTTGTGTGAGAACTGCCTAAAACCAGGAGCAGGCATGATTACATAATTGCAGAGCTGCTCCAACTGCCAGCAGGGAGCAGAAGCCACAACACCCTCTGTGGGCAGAATGCCTAACACCACGGGGCCCTTGCATCCCATTGTAACTTCCTTCAATCCTGGACTTTGCTGGCACCAATGGTCTACATGTGCTTATTTCCTTGCAGCAACATTACTTAACCTAAAGGAATAATTAAATGCATTTTATTCACCTGTAAGTGGCATTTTTCTCTTCAGCTTACAGAGGTGGTATGTAGTTTTGGCTTTTTTTTTTTGGAGCTCCTCAACAGGGCATTCTCCACAGAGATCCCTATGTCATTTTGCCTCTGTTGTTCTTCCTACTGCTTTATCAACTGATCCATGGTGAAGTTTTCCTTCCCCTCTCCAATATGGGCTTCTTGGACTGCTACCATTGCTCCATGGCACAAGCTAAGCCAGTTCTTCCCCTAAACCAGCTTGTCAAGCAAGAAACCAGATTATAGCCACAACTCCAAAAGCAACAGCTAGTTCCAGGTAGCATGAGAGATCTCAGATGTTACAGCAGTAGGTAACAAGACACATGAACCAATTCTGACTACAAATACTAAACACAGGCCACATACTAAGGGATTTCCATGCTTACGGAGATGGCTTTCCCATTTTGTCAAGGTTTACAAATGGGGTTAAGGGCTTTTTTTTAAAGTAGGTTTTTCAAAGTCAAGGAGCATTAGGACCAGCTGTAGCTTTTGTTACAAAGCTACACATCCCTTGTCCCCTCTGCAAAAATACCAATAATAAAGCAAACTTTTGTTCACTATTGCTCTACATCCATCTCCTGTCTTTTTGAGCAGCCCAAGTGGCTGTTTACGAAGGAAGGTGCAAATGGGCCATGAAATCCATGTAAGTGGGAGGCAACGGTACCACAGCATGTCCAGGTTGTGGAGCAAAACAGCACCAGCTGGTGAGAGACTGAAGCACACACAATGTGACAAACTTTGAAGAGATAAGGCAGAAAAGGTATGGGCAAAAGGTCTGGGGGAAAGGGATTACGCAGGTAAAGAGCAAAAAATAAAAGTTGCGTAAGATCTTAAAAAAAATTAGTAATGCCAAATACAAAACAAACATATTAAAAAAGAGGCAGCAGTAAATGTTTCTTTGAGACCTAAAGATTTGTATTGCAGATCGGATTGTGTGCATGCTTGCTGAGAATATAGAAGTTTTTTTGACTACAAAACCATCAGTAAATTATGACAACTCCCCACAGAAAAAGGTTGACTGAGCCTTCAGTTAGCATAAGAGATAAGGGATCAAAATGGCAAGTGAGAAACCATCACACCCAGACACCACCAAAATCCTAAAATACTTCTAGATCTAGTACTTACCACCCTTTTGAAAACAGATGCATAAACACATTACTGACTTATTTATTATTACAGAAATCTGGCAGCAAAATAGATTTTAAAAAAGCTTGTCAGAAGGAATCAGCAACGCATTCAGAAGCACTGACCACTGGTGTGTCTGTACCATGTTACTGTGAAGTGTAGAATGTGCACCCAGACTTATCCAAGCCAGACACAAAGCTCCCACTCACTTGAGTTTATCCAAGACTGGACTAGAAAGGTGCACAGAACAGCCTTAGGGAGACATCTGAAAGACATGCCCCTGTGACATGGGACACATCTGCTACTAACACAAATTTAGGAACTACTGTGGGAAGGATAGATCAGATTTCCGTATGTCCATGGACTAAAACAACTTAGCACAAAGCACAGCAGAACAACTACTTCTAAGCCCTTGATGTGACAACTCTAAGTTAGATCAGAAGCAAAAGTTTCCTGGAAGAACACAAGGCCAGGTTTAAGCTGACTGGGCTCTGTTATAACAGCAATTTCATATTAAGAGTTAACTGCTCTACACAGAAAATCACGGCACTTCAGGATGGGCATTTCTGCTCCTCCTGTCCTACAGCTTCATTGTGCCTTGCAACATGACCATCTGCTGGATGAGAATGATGAACAGCAAGCAGCTTTCAATGAGGTTGCTAGGAAAGGGAAAAACTTAGTCTCTCAAAACTGAAAGCTTGTTTTACCAGGGTCTCCCCTAAGCAGTTCAAAACCTTCAGAAGTCCATTTTTAAAAAGTTACTTAGAAATGGTGTATTTCAAAACAAGAGGATAAGTTTAGTATTTGAATTTTGCAATGCCAAATAGCAATTTCAAAAGTTTTATTTTTAAAGCACAGAATGGAAACTTAGTCCTCTTCACAAATACAAGGTACACTCACTCCTCTGAAGGAAGCTCATGTGTTTAGTAGCATTGTGCATTCAAAGAGCTGAGTTTTAAGTCAGTTAAGAATGACAGTTAGTAGGGAAAAAGTAAACATCTTAGATTTCTAAATGCTGTTTCTAGTTTCTTCTGCTTTGCACTACACCATGCCTACAGTAATATATAAATTGCACACGTAACATGTTTATGCTGAGGGCTATGCACGACATACAATGCCAAAGCAGAATAAAAAACATACCCTCTGTTGAAATTTTTCATTACAAAAAATTCCACATTGAGAAGACAGGCTTTCAGGAACAAATTCACAGAAACTAGGCAGGCTGAGACATGCAAACATTTGACAAATCATGCACTGTGCACACACATTGCACCGAGGACTAAAGAACTGCATAGATCAAAATGCTGTGTTACCAAGGACGTATGTTATCCAAAGAGCTTTTAAAACTATGTATTTATTTAACAGTTGCTAAATTTTGTTGTGTAACAAGTCTTACACTGATTTGCAACCTTAGGTTTTAGTTCTACAGGACATTTTCATACCCGTTACTAGAACACAAAAGTCTGAGAAGCAAAGAATTAGGTTCCAAGTTTTGCTGGTTTTATACACAACTTTATTTTATCTTTACAACAGTATTCGGGACTGAACAGCCTAGCTACAAAAACCTCAGCTGGTATTTCTTTTTCTCCTCACCTATTAAAAATGGCAAATAGAAAAGCTTTCAAAGCTTAAGATGGTACTAAACTATGTGCCAGACAAAATAGAGTCAATGAAGGTACTCTAGAACACAGTCTTGGCTGAGAAGCAATGCAGAATCCAACTTGATTCAGCTGCTTGAGGAGGCACAGGATCCATCATCTCAGCAGCCTGAAGTCAGATTACTTTCTAACTAGTTAGATGACCTTTCAAATGTATCACCCCCAATCCCAGGGACTGTATTAATAATGTCCCCCTGCTTATTATAGCAGCCAGGATGAGTTTGAACTTGCTTTTAATATTTTCTGTTCATTCTTCAATATGCAATTTCTTTGTGCCATTAAAAAAAGTATTTACAGTTCGGTCCCGTCCCTTTACTATTATCAAAACCTATTTCAAGGATCCAGACTTGTCTCGTGTTCTTCAGTTTCATCAGGTAGTTCTTCAGCAGATGCATCACACACATTGTCCTGGCCATCTGCAGACTGATTTGACTCATCAGGCTCCCCAGCTGCAATCTGAGTTGTTTCTTCTTCCTCTTCTTCCTCAACTTCCCCATCATCTTCTACATCCATCTCAAACACCCTGACGTGGCGGAGGTTTGAACTTAGCTATAGAGACAGTAAGAAGCTCCTGTTAATGACTAAATAAGTAAAAACACCAATAGCATTTTAATTGTCAGTCACTAGCTTTGAAAATAGTCTTTATCTTTGAAATGGAGATTTCAAGGGAATTAGCAACTTTTTTATTGCTCTACAGGCTGAGAAGTAAAGCAAGCAGATCGATTACCTTCTGTTAAAGTTTTTCCATCCTGTGCTATTAGACAAGTATGGTTGTATCCTGACACCCTTATAGCAGATTATGAGAAAATAATCTATTTGCTTAAAAAAAAAAAAAGGTAACTTTTAGGTTACCACTTCTGTCAGCATATTTTCTTTAATAGCTGACAGGCTTCTTCAGAGATACTGCACTTACCACACAAGAAACTTTTCTAATGCCGTTTACAGAAACATACTGAGCTTTCATATTCTCCAGCACTCTCCACTGATTCTCCAAGAAGACAGTACGTGTGGGTATCTCACTGCTTCGCTCATCCAGCCTGCACATAGCAAGAAAAAAGCACAAAGCTGGTTCACAAGAAACAACTGCAGTTCTACAAAAAGCCTCCAGTTTCTTCTGTCTAAATTTCATCACATGCAACAAGCAGATAAGCCTCTGAAACCATCATAATGCTGCTACAGATACTTTAGAGCAGGAGATCCAACTGTAGAGATCCAACATGCTGTAGAGACACAGCATGTTCCAACTGAGTTAAAAATATTACAGCAAGTAAGAAGGGAGCTGTGAAGTCTGATCTTCCCACAAGAAACAGCTATGGCAGGAGGATGTGGGTGGCTTTCCTTCAAACCCCTCCTCTGCACAAAGAGGAGTTTCTGAACACAGTCCTGGATGCAGAGCCTCCCCTTACACAGAAGTTTGGCCTCCTTGACCTTTCAGATATGCCTCACTACCCCTCTCACAGGGATTGTATGAAGACACTCCCTTACCTATTACAGCAGCCAGGATTAGTTTGAACTTGCTCTTAATATTTTCTGTTCATTCTTCAATACACAATATCTTTGTGGCATAAAAAAATTAATTTACAGTTCAGTATGGCTCTTTATTTTGCAATAAAAATGCATCTTAAGCAAACCACCAGAGAAGAATGAGAGAAAAGTAAATGCAAGGGAGACACAACTAAAAGATTGGATTCACTGCTTGAACTACACTGGCCTTTGTGTGTGTGTTCACTTTCACCAGATGCTCTCCTCTACCTATGCCAATGCAGACAGTGGTACCAGTTCTGACGTTTTAAGGTTAAGCTGACAATATTTGTAAGGGTGACTACCAGGGAAAGATGAAGAAATACCTTTGTATTCTTATTACACGGCAGAGATGTATGAATAGATATGCTGAAAACATGCTAAATTGAAGGATTCTGACCAGCAAAGTTAGTATCTTCTAAAGAAAGGAAGATTTCTGATTCTACAGGGTGTCTTCAGCTGATCCTGGCATTTCATGACAGCATGCTACACATGTAGCATCAGTATTGAAAAACCCAAAACCAACCACCCAAAAACCAAAAAACTAACTATTTAGGAAGCTTCCATCCCCCCATCCTACTCTCCTGGCACAAAAAGAGTTTGTGTCTTTAAAATATTTACACACACACAAAGTATGAGTAACTGTACACAATTCTAATATTTGCTTAATTTGCTTTTCAGTTCTACTTTTTCAGATTTGCTCAAAGTTTTCAATACCTTTCCATAGAATCCCAGATGAATTTCCTATCTTGGTCCTCATCCGTATATACTGAAGATAAAGGCAGCTGAGCCAAGACTCTCTCCTTCCCCTCTTGTTGCACACTCTCCTTCAGAACTACAGTTACAGTTTCATCATCATAGAAGTGAGCATCCAAACAACTGTAGCATCTATGGGAAAATAATTTAGAAAGAATCAAGTAATATAAGAGAATGCAGAACTAAAATATTTTAAAGTTGCACAGCCTCATGTTAACAAGTATTCAGTACTTAACAATGAGCTTTACTGTAAATAATAAAACAGGTCAGTTGTGCAGCTATGACACTGAATGATAGCCATAGCCTCATAGACTCCTGTATCATGCAGGAAAAATTATTCTGAAGAGGGAAAAGCAAGCAAGTCACAAAAAAACTTACTAGCAATCTTCACATTTCAGATCAAACATAAGAAACAGTAAACATAAACACCAAAGAAAATTTAGAAATACAGCTGAAGATACAGAGGGCAAACCATATCTGGCGTTTCTACGTGGAAAGGACAAGTTTAGTCTATCATATGCCTTGTAAAATGGCTACATTCAGGAATATCAAGTCTTATCTTACTAAAAGAACATCACAGAGATAAACAATACTTGTTTCCAGCCAGCTTTGTTTCTTGCACATGTGTTAAAGCTTCAGTTTTCAACTGGAAAACTAAAATTTACTTGACCTTGAGATGAAGTGCAAAGTAAGATACTCACGACCCTGCAGCTTCATGCACCTGTGCCATTTCTTACAGCCTGATTCACCCAGGTGAGTTAACTTCAAAGTCAACTTCATGCAAAAAAATCACTAGGAAATATGATCTTTAATTCAGCAGTCTGGAAGAAAAATCAAATATACTGACCTGGAGTCTGAGCTCTCATTTATACTGTTGTTCAAGAAGTTTCCAAACTCTACTGCAAGAATCCCATTACTGACAGACCTAGAACAACAGAGTTAGTTATCTCAGTGACAAAAACTGTTCCCTTCACAGAGAATCCAAAGTCTCTAATGGCAACCGTGGTACAAGATGGTGTAAGCCTACCTAAGCTTAGCACAATACATGGCTACATGCCAAAATTGTGATTGGTGGATGGGAACCTTTCAAATTCTTCTGCTCGTCAGAAAAATGTGACTAATGGAGTCAAATGGAAAACTACATCTGGCTTATGGGAAACAGTTCTTTGCTGAACTCCTGACTTAATTGTCCGAGTCTCATGTTCATTATGTTACTTTTTTCTCCACAGCAAAAGAGCCTAGATTGTTTTAGGTATCAATGAGGGAGGAACTAGAAGTCACCCCAGGGCAGTAGTTCTGTCATCCGCAGCTGTCAACTGGAAACACAAAAGATAGTTTCACCATGTGCTTTCCTTAGCAGTAAAACTGCTTTACAAATTCCCATCCCATCACAGTTCATTGTCTCCTCAAATTAAATGACACAGATTATAAAAATCAATGTTTTACAGAGAGGAGGAGTTTTCGTTGTTTTTAAACCCAGCTCATTTCAGCCATCCCACTGATAGAATGCAGCTTGAACAGTTGAATCAGCACAACCACGCTGTGACAAATCACACTGAGGACACAGAAACCCTGAAGGTACACAGATCCACACCCCAAAGAGATGCATTCTATTTTATGCACCTGTGAGTACAGTCCCCATATTTCTAGAAGTATTAAATTACTGACTGCAAGACATTAATCAAAGAATACTATTTAAAGTAAGACAAAGCAACACTGGAAGTGGGATTCTCTGTAATTTTTCAGAGGTTTCCACAAATAAGTAATTCTGTGAGCAGCAATCTAAATGAGTCTGATTTTTTCCTTATCCCAGAAACATCTTGGGTCTTGACATTAGATTTTCTGAGTCTAATACAACACAAACTTCTGCTGCAGTTTCCTGCTGCATTTCTTAATGTACTCCTCCTTTTCTCTAGTATCCAAGAAAGACTGTATTCATGGCGCTCATTCCTTATTTTTACAAATAGATTTAAATTGTAACTGTCTCTGTACAAACGTGGCAAAGCTCACACACCACTTTTTCCCTCTTTTTGTCTTACCTGGAAGTATCAGTATGTCTCCTCAAAATGTGTATTTTAGAAATAGAATTTTCTAACATGGTGAAGAGAACATAATGTAAATTAGATGTTTTGTCATTCCACCTGCAATGTGGGGGAAGAAATGAAAATTTAGATCAAGTTTTATTAACTGGTAAACAACAAGGAACAAGGAATAGCAGCATACTTACAGAAATGGTAATTTAAATAACTGAGGTGTGGAATCTTCACTGCACAGGAAAGACAAAACAGTTTATAAAATGCTACTCGTGCATGAGTTTTAGTTGCACTTTTCTTTGGTTGCTTTTAGTAAAGAAATACCTTTGAGAAATTTTGTAGAGAGACATGCAGGCTGCTTGATGCACTGACTTTCCAATTACATCCTAACAAATATAATAAAAATAAGCCACAAAATACAGGCATTTATTCATAATTATACACGTTTTTAGCATAAAAAAACCCCAACCAACCAACCAACCAACAACCTCTGAGTACATCTGAAAGAAAAATCCACCAATATTTATCCTGGAATAAACATCCCTAATGCAAACACTGCTGTCACTTCATACTCCTGTTTCATGTTTCTTCATATTAGACTAATGTATTGCCAACTAACACAGTTATCTGGTACACAGCACATACACACACATAATTAACATTAAAACAGATCCAAATAATCTGGGAACAGAATATGTTAAACAAAAAAATCCCCCACTATGCCTTCCCAAACCAAAGGCTTGAGACAACCCAGCAGTGGTGAAATTGGACTATACCCAAGTTGTAGGCACTCAAAGGCAAAGATTAAAGCTTCAGGCCTCGCTAAGCATGACTGCTACCTTCAGCTGACCACTAGCCCTAAAAGAAAGTTATCATTTATAAAAACTGAACTTACTGCTGGCTTTTGTAAACACTGATCAATGACCCCTTCCATTTGCCTTTTGACAAAATGCAGTGATTTCTCAGGATAGTAGGGAAACAGAAGTGGACTTTCTGAAAACAGATAAAGTTAATTTAAAAAATGCTTGTATCTCCATAAAAACATATTACACCATTATTATCTCTAAAACCAGATTTTCTGAAGACTATTTTCCAAACAAAAATGCTACCATTTCCCCCCTTTTTATTGAATTAAATAGGCAGAAAAAGGCAACTGTGGCAAATTCTATTATGCGACAGCTTATGCTGTCAAGGTTTTACAGTCTATGGTTTCTAAAGTTAAAGTAGAATAATTTTCAACATCTGCTCATTATAGCCTCTTACTTCTTTTTCACCACTAATTAACAAAATAGTCTCAGACTCCAGTGAAAGAGAACAAGCTAGGACACTTCCCCCAGGTATAACCTAAGCATAACTATTAGTTTCTTGAACTGGAATTAAGATATCCCAAAATAGACATCTTCTGGGACTCCTTCCAACACTTCTGAGACTGGTACAGAAAAGATGGGGAACTCCCAATATCCAGGAAATGGTAATTAACTGGGTAAGCAGCTAAATAAACCCTCTGCAAAATAACAAGGCCCATTTATTTTATTCTACTCAGACAAAGACCAATGAGTAACACTACAGAAGTAACTCATAAGCATGAGAAAAGATTGCTCTTCTACATTTGTTACATTCTACATATACCTTGCATTCACTTCTTTTTTTAATGAAAGCACGTTACCTTTAAGATGAGTATTATCTTTCAGAAAGTTAAACCACTGGTTTCCCTCTGTATTAGGTGGTGATACAAGGTCATCATCTTCATCTTTCAAGTACTAGAAAAGAAACACCTGTTCTTAAGACTGCAATTTAAGGATAGGGAACATTAGAATTCACCTTCGCTATTGCCCCTAGTGGGTATATTAAACATTTCTTGTTAAATTAACATGCCACAACCTTAAAACTAAATATTCCACCCCATCTGGAAACAGTAAGAAAAATCAACTATTGTTTAAGATCACATGGTGATATTTCCCTAAGAAACTGATTTTTAAATCAAGTCTGAGCACCAATGTTTTGAAATCCAGCATTTAATGTCATAGAGACAACAACTACACCAGTTTTACTGAAGCTGGCTTTTACAGTTTTACTACAGCCGCAAAATGTTTTTGTCTTTTCCTAAAAATACAGCATGTGCAAGGTGAAACTACAGGGCATGGTTTTAAACCCTCATTTTCCTAATAATAAGGGGAAACAATTAAAATACTCTCTTTTACCATTACCAGTATGTGCAACACAGAGCAAACGGGCCAGGGAAGAAAAATGGACACAGCTTTAAAAACTTCTCTACCTAAGGATTTTCTCATTTATTCTTTTTGCATTTATTCCTTAGCTCTTTACCTGGCCAACTCTTTCCACATTGAAGTATTTTCCTTTACGATTGTAAAGTTCTGGTGCCTAAAACGAAAATGCAAACAAACCCATCATTCAAACACAAAGTTAATGAGAAGTAGTGAACAAAAAGATGATCAAACTATTCTATTCTAACATTTTTCAGACTCAGCTCTTGTAAGCAAAAATACAGTCAAATGATATACTTGGAAAACCAGTATCACTCACCTCATTGAAGTGCTCAGTAAGAAAATCAGCAACAAATGTGATATCTTTTTGAGTCATCTAAAAGGAAAAAAAAACAATGACAAAAGCAAAAGGGTAAGAAATACATTTCACTGAGCACAGAACACACATTCTATAGGCTGCACAAGCACAGCTTCCTCAGCCTGTGTTCACAGGGCAAATGTTCCAGCCTCCAACCTGCTCGGGAGTGCTCTGCTGAACTCATCCCAGACCATTCTTGTTTGTCTTGTACAGGATGGTCCCAAACTGGAAATGCAATCTGACAAGTGTTAAATAGACAGTAACTACTTCCCTTGAACTCCTGCCCATGCTTTTATTACTACAGCCCTGGTCACCCCTGCCCACCTTTATGAAGGCATATTGCTGGCTCATGCCCAGCTTGCATCCAGTGATTCCACATCATCTTGGCAGAGCTGACATCTTCCCAGCCACATGGGCTCCAGCTGTGCAGTCACAGGGGGTTAACCCACCACACAACAGAACCCTGCATTTTGTCCTTGGTGAACTGCAGGAGGTCCCTACCCATCCATTCCTCTGGCCTATCTATTTCTGGAAGGTATCTCTGCCCTGAAGTGAGGGCAGTGTGATGCTGGCTGCAAAGCCAACACAGGTATTATCATGTTATTATAATTATTGTGTTATTATATATTCCCTCTCCTCTACTGGGGCATTGATAAAGACACTGAAATCTCACTCTGGTTAACTTTGTCACTTAGGACACATAAAGGGCTGCTATACAGAGGCCTTGCATACACAGTGCACTAAATACAGTAGTGTTAATAAGGAAAACAGAAAAAGTAATTCATGCACAACAGCATGTTAGTGTGAATGTGCAGGCATCAACTTTCTCAAAAAAATGATAGACACTATGCTTTAGTGTCTTTATGCTTTAAGTTCTGGAACAAAAAGAAACCTTTAATTCTGCTTTCAAGTTGAGCAGAATATAGAGGATATCATCATTTATCAGAAAATGTTACTATTACCTTGTTCAGCTCTGGAAGCACATGATCTTCTGACATCCTCAACATGGCTGAGGGAAAAATTATATTCTTATTGCATTAATACTGTTTTCATAATATTCTTAGTTTTTCACGTCTATGTAATAAGCCACTGCTGTTAGAAAAGATTAATTCATCAAGAGCAAAAGAGTCTGGAATGAAGAATTACAAACTGAGACAGAAATTAAGTCTCACTAGTCCCACTAGCTTACATTACAAATTTTGAAGAATTTGTATCTTTAATCTTTTCCAACTGCATTCTACCCTGTATGAGACTGAGACAAAATTATTATGAAAAAGGCTCATAAGAATTTGCTCATGTCCATACTAAGAGTAGCAAAATGGATATATGTAAAATACATTAAAACTGTCATGCTCAGAATAATGTGTTTTAAGGGAATTGCACAGGAGTAATTTTAAATCGGCAAGGCTTGGATAAAGTTCTCTGTTTAGTTTGAAACCAAACACAGTGAACATAACATTATGACAGAGAACTCTGATGGTTGTGCTTTCTGCAATTTTCTAGATTACAACTATTATATTCCTGCTAGTAAGTGCTAACACTGCATATCTGGTGCTTTTACAGTATCTGGTACCATCACTTAGCTTTTGTAAAGTAGTTCTACAATGATCAAATTGAAGTTATAAACTTGTTCATAAACACTTTATAAAAACAAGCAGGCTAAAATACAGCATTCTACACTTCCTTTTAACATCTCTGCAGCTACCCAGACACAACTGAAGGTGGCTACTAAGTGTATCTGGACATTCAGAGACTGTTTACATCTGTGCAGAACCTTACACGTAATGAGGCTGTCACAGGAGAAAACAGCAAGTAACAGATTAAAAGAGAATTAGGGTATACTTCAAACTAAGACTAGAAAAAGTCCTTCATTTTTCTCCAAATCAAGACCAGCAAATTGATCATGAAGCAGAAAACAGTTTGGAGCAGCATTGCAGGTCAAGTATATACAATACCCGCTCTACATAAGCTAAGTTTAATTGAGAACTACCAAATTTATAATCTGTGTTTACTGTTGTAATTACTCTTGCCTCATCAACTATATCCCTTTACACATCCAGAAATTTTCTATGATAGGAAAAAAATAGATGGTTATAACTAAGATTGGCCTAATTACTTGCCTGCATTTCAGTGCTTACAATACAAAACAGATACTGGATGATTACTATGTCATCAGTCTTACCAACATACAGCCATCGAAAAAATGCCTTGAAGTTTTTCATACTACTGTCGATAACTCTAAACAAGAAACAAGAAAAGAAATTACAAAATCTGAATGTCACAAGCTGCTCCAGGCTTAAGTGCCATCTCTACCACAGAAAGGCCTGCAAGCACTACCAGTTTTTTTCAAAATGCCCAATGCAACATTTAAAATAAGACTATTCTTGTGGTATGAGTCTGACATGCAGTGAGACAAGATGAAAGCTCACCACCAACACAGGAGTCTTGCTCCCCCAACCTCCTTTATTCCCAGACACATCCATCTCCTCCAATACAAGACTGAATAGGAATGTTTTTTAAATTCTCCAGATTTTATACTTACTGAAGCAGCTCATTCGCCTTCAGGATGAAAGAACCAACAGCAGTAATAGCCTCTGTAAAAAAAGCTAACCATTATTGAGCTTTCAAAAGTGAAATCAAAGCAGGTAGGTAGCACACACACTACTGTACCGTCAATTCCAGATGCATCTAATCCCAGAGACTCGTATTTTTGTTTCCATAAAGCCATTCCTTTCAATTCACTCAAGTGGTATAACAGTGCCTCAGAGCCACTAGGAAGGCAGAGGAAAAAAGCATAATATTTTATTCACACTTGGAAATTCAGTGCTCTGCTGCATGCTACATTTTTATCATTTAATGCACAAAGTTCAAAGTTTTACAAGGTAGTCTGACATGCACAAGAGGTAAGATACCGCTTCAGAGAAAAGCAAATATTGTCCCAATGATTTTAACCACCACATAAAGTTAGCATGAATATTTTGTATAGATCCTATAAAACACACCAGGCAGCAATTTATAGGTGATGTATCATGGAGATTAGATTGTTCAAAATACATCAACAGTTCTCTACTATGCAAAAGGAGAATAATACATTTTGCCATGAGCACAGTCGCCAAAGCAGCACACCTACACAGAAAGCACCACCAATACAGCATACTGTCTTTTAGCAAAGTATATTATATGCCATTTAAACTATAATTCCTTGGAAATTCTGTGACTTACCTCTGCAAGTGACTTATAACCAACTTTTGTATACTGGAATAGGAAGACTCTATGGACTGACCAAGTTTTTTTAAACCCTGTTAACAAAGAAATACAATCATATAATAATGTTTGTTAACATAAAAATGATTAAAAGATATTGGAATAGATTAGTTTAGTATGTTTAAAAAAATGTTAACATACCTTTACTGTCAGTTGGTTCATTAGTAACGCCTGAAGTTCCAGACTGAAGAAGGTAGGGAAGAGAACCAAATAGGCATTTAATTTTGTGTTTCAACATCAAGTGCAAAGGCATACTCAGATAAAACAACAGTAACTACCTTGCTTTGCCCCATAACAACAGCTGCATAAACTCATCCTGAACAGAAGTGGTTGTATTCTTTTCCTGTCAGTCAAAATGATTGAAATAGATTGGTGAAGAGATTAAATCCAGGCTACCAAATTATCTCACAAACACTTCAATTAGAGTATTTCAGAGAACCCACCCATATCCTTCAATGTTGAAATCAGACTACTGACCACTGAAAATTTTCTGATCACTGAGAATTTTTAGTATTTCAAGTTATTTTCAATTGCATTACCCAATAAAAATTGTAAGCAGTTTGCCATCATCAAGAATCTATTTTAAAAAATAAATAAATTACATGACTCATTTACTTCTGTCCATGGTCAATGAACACAAAATTTAAGCAAATCCAAGCGCATCTTAAACATGGATAATTACATGTGCTCTATTGAACTAGTTTGTAAGTGTTGTTACTCAACAATTACAGTAATCAGTTTATCAATGACTTAAGTACAAAGAGCCCAATCTTAAATAGAAAGCAACTGATCAACAGCTGGGCAAGCTGTTGATTTTTTAAAAATTCAGAATAAGTAAAATGAAGTATCACAATGAAATCATGCTTGATTGCACACAGGTACCTTCAGCATCAGAGCACTTGTCACACAATTGGTTTCAGGCTGTCTCTGAACTTAGAGACTGTTATCTGGAGGCATCATGCTTAAACATTAAGATATGCAGCAGACTAACAAGAACAACAGAACTGCTGCAAGAAGTGTTTTTCCAAAAGGATGGTTAATCCTACAGTACCTGTACAAACTTTGTTAGTCGTGAGTCCATCTGCATCAGTATTTCTTCCCATGCTTCACACATGCATGTCAATGACAACTTTATATACTGTAATACAGAAACTGGCATTAGTACTATTTCCTTTCTCCCCTTTGACAACACATTCAAAAATTGGATGCTACAATAGAAAGGGAAGATATACTGTAGATCTTACACAAAAATTATTATCAAATTCCAAATTGAAGCTCTACATTTACTTAAAACTAACTCAAGCTTCTTACTAGAAAACATTTATTTCACTTGCATTAGAATGTCAAAGCCTGCAAGAACCACAAGACTGAAAGGATGGTGTAACACAACTGTACCTGTAACAGAGTTGAAATGTGAGTAAACTTCCGGGCCATTCGAGTTACCTCAGGTAAGTAACTTGATAACAGACTAGTGTCCAACTATAACAAATGAAACAAGCAACAGTTAACAGATGATTTGTCTTCTAACAATATACAGATTACAGAAATTAAAAGACAGATTGCAAGGACCCACAGAAAATCTCAGTTCTCATTTCCTTAAGGTTGATTTTAAGAGGAAAACACATTTAATTCAAAGAACCAGTAACTACTTTTAATACATCTGTAAAAACCCCTGATAAGGTTCCACATTTTGGAGTTCTCACAGTAATAGTTTTAAGAATGACTGTTGTGGATAGACAGGATAATCGAAAGCATTGCTGTTATGTCTTTGTGTGCAGAATGAAGAAAATCCAAATCATTGTAACTGTAATTGAATAAATAATGTTATTCTAAAAGTAGTATTTTAAAAGAAAGCCTCAGATCACCATTGTCAGTCTCATCAGTGAAACTGCATATTAACATCATAAATTCAAAAGCTAAACTGGGGTGAATTTCAGAAAAGCTGGAACTGTTAATTTGTGTACTTTCTGCAAATAATGGGAAAGCAATAAAGCTACCAGAATGCAATTTAAAAAGCAGTTTTACTTTTAAAAAACATTTTAAAATTAGTTTACTTGCCTGAAAATAAGTTATCTCTGCTTCGCTGTCTGAAGAGCTTTGTATCTCTGTAATAACTGACAGTGATTTCAAATCACTGGACAAACATAGTCCACGACAAGTACCTGCCACCTGAAGGATTCCAGTTTACAAGTTAACAAAACATTTCATTTCCTCTAAGACATATTTACTGCTCTAACACACTGACATATAAAGATGACTGTGTTCAATGACATGTAAAAACAAAGTGTAATTTTCAGCTACTCCTAAGGAACAAACCTGCTCTTTTTATTGTGTATTAACATTGAACTTTGAAACAAGATGTTAAATTTCCCAGTTACAATTTCTTTCCATCAATAACCAATAACCCAAGCAATTAGTTCCTTTAAAATTCAGCAGTCCACTTTCACTTATGTGTAAGCATATGTTTATTCTGACTCAATTCAACTGTAGTTTGGTATACTATAAAGAAAAAATATGGAAAGGAACTAAACGTACCCCAGTTACTGTAGCAATCTTGAACATTCCATAAGCATAAATCTCAATAAATCCTGAGCTGCCACCAAGGACAAGAGCATTAAGTCTATAAAAATAGAAGAATGTGTTGATAAGCATACTGAAAGAAATTTGAATGCACAGATATCCTTCTTAATACTTAAATTCCATCCCTTTAATAATGTTCCTCTAGAGAATCACTGCACAAAAAGAAATACTGTGCTACCTTCCACGATCCAGGAAACTTAAAAGCAAACAAACAAATTAGCTTGGATTTTATTGATAAAACCTGCCTCTAACATTTACATTAAGAGCATCAATTACTACATTAACTGAGAGAATAGGGAAAAAATAGCACAGTTTAGTCACAGAGTTCTTTTTCACTAAAAGTAGTGAGTTTCTAGCAACAGTTCCCTTACCAAGACAGGCTGCAAGCATTCTTACAAGCTACTTTGAGTTTATCGTGACTATATGCAGAGTAAGTTGGTCACAGTCACCCAGTGGCACTCCTCAGCAAAACCTCAAAGGCAATAAACATTTGAAATGGATGGAGCAGCAATAACAGCCACAGAAGTACCAACAGCATCAGAACCAGAAACCCGGTTCAAAGAACAGTCTAGGACAGACAGGTCTGCATTTTGCTCACTTATTAACACTAATGTGCTACACTGGTTTGGGAAAAAGCCTACAAATACAAGAAAATTAACTGCAACTTCTGCCTGTTACATACCTAAAGAAATATTCATTGAAGCAGAACGTTTCTGTTAAAGCCAACACAGACCTTAGCAAAACAATATCTTAAAAACTTTTCGTTTGATTGAGCGGATCAAGGGAGCAGAGAATTCACAAAGCTCCTACACCACAGACAGTTCACTCTCTCTCAAGCAAGGAAATCCTATTGTAAGAAGACCTATCAAGTTTTAAAAAGGAGTAACTGGTGACAGCCAGAGATGCAAATTTGAATTAAGGATGGTTCTCAGTGGTGAGACAGTAAGAAACAGTGAAATGGAAAAAACAAGGCACAGACATTAAGTGCCCTCCTCAAAAAAGCAGCACAAGGCACTGCACAAAGCCAGTCTCAGTCTGCTAAATTACCCTTCCACCAGCTGCTCTTCATGGGTTTCCTTCATGGGTTTATTTTAAAGTAACACAAATACAGCTAGTTTCAGAGCTACTTTTAAGTTTAGATTTGTCACACTCATACAAACCCCCAGGAATTCTCTGTATAGAACAAGCATCCACGAATGTCTCCAAGACTTAACTAACACATAAATCAGCCTTCAAATGCACTGCAAGAAAACTTCTAAGAAAAAGAAGATAGGACATCAACAGCAGTTGCTCATAAAGTGCCTAAAGTGCCTTATAAACCCTCTATACTGAGGGGAAAAGGTGCAAACTGACGGAAACTTTAATATATTCTTTGAATTTTATCTTTGTACATAAAAAAAAACGATAGTCCATGTAATTTCTCTGAGACTTTAAAAACAATTATGAATAACTTAAAAGTAAACTCACTTATCCATTATTTTATACTTTTAGAAAAGCATCCAAACAAAAAACCTCAACTGACAACAACCCACAGACAGAATTTACCTGACATCACCCAGAAGCTTCATAATCTCATCTGACTTTTCTTCACTGGAAATACAAAACATGTGATTAGGGCTTATGCAACCTGTCTCAATATCAGAAAACAAACTAAAACAAAAAAATAGAGAGTTATAAGATGACAATTTCTTACCTGAAAATTTTTGCAGTGGTACTGTAACTGAAAACAAAATAATAACTCTCAGTAACAATAATCAGACATCTGTAGGGCATTAAAGACAAATAACCAAAATAATGACAACAAATGAAAAAATGGTATCTTCTCAAGCTTACTAGTATAGCACTTACTTTTTTGGTAGTGCTGGTAATTTAGGCAAAAGGAGGTTTGATTCATCCTCAGCATTGTAAAAGGAAGTGAGAACACTGAAAAAGACGTAATACTGCCTTTAGTACCCAAGCTGTAAAAATGAGAAGAGACTTTCTTTTTAACTCCAAAGTCAGAGCATATATTCAATGCATTATGTAAATGGAAATTAGAAATGTCAGAGGATAGTCCTTGATGGGGCCTTTAACAATTTATCGAGTGATCAAATTAATAAAAGAACTGAAAATCCTTTTTTCTTATTTCCAGTGAATAAAGTTTGTATCTGCTGGCTCAGAGGTTTGTCACCAAATCCTTCATTACCTGTAATGCAGTTACTGTCAGAGGCTTTCTGTTCAAACTCTCTCCAAACCGCCAGTACAACTTACCCACACCTCAAAACAGCTAAAGACACATTGCAGTGAGAGGAAGACCAAAGCACAATACTTAATATCACATCTTAGATGCGTCAGAAGGATGAGATTCCTCATAAGAAGCTAAGCCTATCCCCACCAGGAGAAGAATGTTAGAGTGATTTAAGACAGTTATTTTCTTGCTATTTTAAGATGCTTACTGGACATGAGGGGGGAAATCCTCAAGTCAGGAGCTTACACCACCTGCCTCCTTTAAATGAATGTTTCATTTAATTATGTAGTTGCACTGCCATAAGGTGCATACCAGAGGTTTCTTTAAGACAACAGAAATAGGGACCACAATGTCCTCCAGCTCACAGGTGCTGCTGAGAATTGTTCAAACACACAGAGTTCATGGTCACTAGGGATAATCTGACTTCCTGAACAACAGAATTGCCAATGGAATTGGATGTAACACCAAAGGCACAACGCAAAAGATGTAAACGTCACAATAAAGATCTTGAAAATACAGAAGTAAGACTTAAATATAATACTTATTCTGATTAACAGAACAGATGAACATAACATTATTATAATTAATTTAATAAACTGATTGGTGTTGAAGCAAACTGGATCAGAAGACAGGCTGTACACGCTTACACTAGACTAAGCAGCTCTTAAGAGGGAGAAGCACAAGATCATGCTGAAATCTGATGTATAACCTAAAGAACCACAAGACTAAGGTATCAGCACTGAAAATAACCATATGAAAAGTGTCTCTTCTAAAAAAAGGAAAATTTTAGCCAAGTGGCAAAAAAACCCACAGCTAAAGAATATTGTATTATTTTATGTGACTGCTTGTAACATTCCAAGTATAAACTATCAGTAAGGTGGCATTACACAGCCCATGATTTACTTCTTTGTCAGACTCACCTGCTTTCCTCAGTTACTTCCATCCAATGCATGTATGTAATAGATAAGTCCACAGAGAAGGAGTGCAAGCTTTCGGGTTTTTCTACATCACACAGAATAATCCGCTTGGTATCAGCAAGGCCAAAAGCCAAAACTAGAGAAAGACAAGTAAAATGTATGAATAACCAATGTGCAAAACTCTGTATTTCACACTGACCTAGAAAACAATGTGCTTTCAAAGCCAACTACTGGACACTTTTCTTTGTCTGTTTATAGTCCTTCCAAACTCTCATTTGAAATCTACTTATTGTAGTGAAAGTCTGAACTCCTGTCATGTTTCAGGTCATAAATTAAAGGCAAAGGCCTGATTTCACAATTATTTACCTACATGTTGAACTGAACGTGCTTCTAACACTTCTAAGAACAGTTCTCATAAAGTAGAGGCTTCCAGTTTTGCAAACTTGAGTCCAATATTATATATAAAGACTGTCCACCAGAAAGGTGTGGGGTTTATTGCAACGCTGATAAAAAGAAGTTGCTGAGCAACTTCTGCATCACTTTCTTCCTAACTTTCTTCATCCACAATAGCAAACAGCAGGCAGAGGCTTCTGTATTTACTTCCTTGTAATCACAGGTAATCAGCTTAAAAAGAAGTTTCTTAAACTCTTCAGATGATATCATAAAACAACATAGGTAATTTTTATCCACATGTCATGGAAGAAGATTGTTCCGATTCTCCCACCTCCAGTGAATTAAAAACTAACTGATTTCTGGCATAAGTTTATTAAGCTACTAAATTCAACATTATTTCTGTTAATAAGGAAAAGACTTTTTTTTCTTCTCTGGTCTATAACTAGAGCAATTTTAGCCTATGATATTTTGCCTATGATAAGCAAGCTAACCTCTTCAATCAATCCTGATCAGACAGCTTCTTCCTCTCCCAATAATCTTTGTAGTTCATACAAAATATCCTGCTTAGTTAGGAGGTTGAAATTTTGCTATACCCTGAAAAGCAGCATTTGGGACATAAATCTGGTTTACAAATCTTTCTTGCAATTGCATTCAATGGTGTTAATCTCTCTACTACCGTGAATGAACCTACATAAAAATTAAGCCACCCTTCTCTTCAAACACAGTTTACTTGAAAATTTCCTTCACAGATGCGAGGTACCATGATTCATGATTTCCCATGGGACTTTTTTGCACCATATCACCTCATATACTTGACATTACTTTTGCCATCTGGTCTCCAAGCAAGAGCAGTCACTTCTTTTCCGGTATTTTCATTTGGAGGCAAACTCCACACTCGTTGGAAGTTTGCAAGCCGATGAAGTAAAACCTACAAAGCAAATGCAGTAAGGACAAACTTAAACCACATTCTCCCATCAATGAAATCTGTAAATCAGTCCAAGATGCACGGAGTTTTTTACCAGTTTTTAATGCCTGTGTCTTAGACACCACCTGCTCCTCTAGCAGATGATTCACTCCTATGTTCATTTAGAAGGCAGCATAGAGTTTACAGCAATACAGAGAGATAAGCTGAGCCTTGCATAATACAAGTGCCTAAACAACAGGGGTTACCCATCCCCTCTCTAGCAGACAGCTCGAAAGCACAAGTCTTGTCTTTATGCATGATCACATACTGCAGTTCCAGGGCAAAAAGTACTCAAACGTAGATTTAATTTAAATAGGAACTTTCACGCATTTTAAAATCCCACAAACACAAGCAACGAGAGCATCACACGTGAATTTGTTCGGAAATTAGAATGCAAAAAGCAAAGGGGCAGTAAGTATTAAGAAGCCTGATTTTTTTTTAAAAATGCTATTTCTAAATGCTTGGCCAGGCGTACAAGAAATATGCCCCAAGTAACAGCAAAGGCATGTCGGCCTGCAGGGAGAGGCAGTGCCCGTCCCTCCCGTGCTCCTTCCCCGGCCCCCGCACTCACCTCCCCCGCTCGGTTGGCCAGGGCGATGAGGTCCCTTTTGGGGGACCAGGACATGAACACGACCTCCTGCGGCAGCTGCTTCTCGCCCACCTGCCTGAAGGCGGGCATGGCTGCGGNGACCTCGGCAGCGAGGCCGCCGCAGCGCCGAGCTCCGCCCACTTACTATTTAGTACTAATTAAAATACTTTCTTTTAAAGCCCCTTTTCGATTTGGAAAAATCGAAATGGAAATGGAAACTGAAAATGGAAATTTATAAATAATCACAAGCCATCCCGCGAGAAAACTGTAGCTAACCTAGCTTGAATTCCTAGAACTCCTGCCTTCCCATGACCCACCCTCACTTCCTCCCTTGCCCCACGTCCTCCAACACCGACACAAAAGCAGAGCATCCGCCAGTACCTGACCTCTCGGCAGTACTCCTCTGAACGTCCAATACCCACCAAATTAGGCAAATAGCTGATCCTAATTACAAAATTTATCACATTATACAGACACATGGTAAGTGCTGGGGTAGTTCACTTAGTTGTTTTTGTTTTGTTTTTTTTTTAATACCAGTAATGATATATAATAAAGGAACTGTCACTTTTCATTCAGTCAGGTTTTATTTTGGATGTTAGCATTTACACTTTTAGAAAATGGAACAGAAGGCTGGAAATAAAAAAAATAAATTAGCAACTGTGTAGCAGCAAGAAAAGTCATGTCTTTTTTTTCTTATTCTTTACTTTCCTCTTAGAGAATATGGCATGTTTCATAGCTAATCTTTTACATATCCCCATCTTTACTCTCTTCCGAGTTTTCTGCCCTTTCTTTTTGTCAGGCCTGCAAAGCAAAAAAGGAACATAGAGATTAGAATAAAATGAAGAACACACTTCTCTGTACAAATATATTTGCTGGTATGTTAAATAAGTACATAAATTTTGTGGCAGTATGTGAAGTATTGTCACAAAAAGTACAAGGAATATTCCATCTTAAACCATTATGGTGTTCCAGCTTCCCAAAACTGTCCACTTTATTGCTATTATACTTTCATTTTATGTACTTACTCAGCATTTAAATATAAACAGATATTGGAAACAAGAAACTCACCAAGTACAAAAAAGCACATACATAGTTTCATGGTAATATGTAACACATGAATATATAATAGAAAGACTTAGAAGAAAGTACGTAAAGTTTAACACCATTAGGAAGCATCTTGCAATCAGTACAGGACCTAAGTACAACTAGCAAGTGGATTGTTTTCTGTCTCTGACAAAAGATGTCATAATGTGAAACGCTGAATAATTAAAACCTACAAAAAATTTATTAGAAAAAGAGATCTGAGTTATCTTCTCCAATGAATCAGCAAAAGAACTAACTGGCCTGAAAGTACTAAACCATTCTGGTACAACTGACAGAATAGTACCTTCCTTGACAGAAGGAACAGATGAAGTTTCATTAATTTCTTTTAGCATCCTTTTTAATTTTTCAGCAGACAAAAAAGAAACATTAAGAGATGGAATTTTTATGAGAGATATATAAAATGAAACGTTGCTACCTTTTGTGTCTAATACTCCCTAAGCAAAACCCGGGTTAATATCAGTAGGACACAAAGCAATACAGCTGTACCCATCTACCAACCAGCAGGCACCTGATGAGTCTCTGGATACTGATCCAAGAGGGTAATTGTCTGAGTCTCACTGTGTAACATACAGCTTTTGGGAGGGAAGATTTGCACTTCCACTGCTACAGCCATTCAAGTCCAGAATCACAGGAAACCCCATTACTCTGGAGAGGAATTTATAAAAGTGCGATCAATTATCCCGAACTGGAAAGACTGAGCCATCTGCTGGATCATCTCTTAGCAAATGTCCTTTCCTTTTTTCAGTTAGTTCCATCTGAAGAAAACCACACACCATTTGTTTGGCTCTCTGATACATACAGGTTATGTGTACAGTGTTGTTCTGTATGTTACTAAAGGACAATCATAGAAGAAAAAAAGTATTCAATGTGACCCTCATTAATGGTGGACATTTAGATCATACTACAAAAACCATGTGAAATACCAGAAGGAAAAAAGCAAGGTATGCTACAACAAAGCAAAAGAGACAGGAAGCAATAAAACCATTATAGTGACTTTTCTCTGCCCTTTCATGAGGAATTAAAAGGGGATAAAAGCATTCTATTAGTTCAATTTTCAGTTGTCTTGACAGAGCTCCATACACCAGTCACCAAGTTTGCCATCCATATAAGTCAGTGTTGAAAGAAAACCCACAGATGGGGAACTGGGAGCCCCAGTAAGTGACCTGCCTTTTATCATACCCTCCCTTCAGTATATACTCCCCAGCAATGCAGCAAGTGGGCAATAAGGAAACTGACATCAGCATCTGAAGCCAAAAATAATCTCCTTCTGAATTGATTCCATGACATAAGATCTCATCTTACCTGAATGCTGTATTTTACCCTATTAATGCAATATCACACTTACTGACAAGCTGTGCTGCTGCGGGACAGACTGGGACAGGCACTGCGCTTGTGACCTGCCTTGCCACAAACAAAACAGCCAACGTCAGTCTTCTCACAACTGTGCTTTTGAAAAGTGCAGCAGTTGCAATTGTTACAGTGAAACCAAGCTGCAAAATACATAATATGATTTATGATCTTGGAAAAGTTTAGAATGACCATTCTGAAACTAAGCTTTAAATATAGGCCACAATACCATGTTTTTAATTCTGGATTAGCTTTACAGAGATGGATGTAGTCACTTTCTGGTCCCTTTCACATTACTAGACATATTGTGCAATTATGTGTGAATTATTTTGACATTAGAACTATTATCCTGTGTGTGATCTTAAAAAGAAAAAAGTCCAAATGTTATAATGGACTTGTAACAGTAACAAAAATGACTGCTTCAGCTATTTATACAGAGCTATAAATACAACTAAATTTGTGCATGAAACATAATTCTATCATGATGTCTCAAACATTTTAGTAATTGCCTACTTTTTTATGAAATTCAAAGTTTACAAAATCAGGAAACACTTCTATGACTAATGGAAATATTTCAGTTTTCCCATAATAAGTATAAATGGGATTTAGTGTGCCTTGACAAGAATTTATTACATTTCCACACAGTGCAAGTACACCTAAACTAAAGAATAACAACACAGTACAAATACACCTAAACTAAAGAATAGCAACTTGTGTGAAATTAAGACTTTTCCTTTATTCTATGTCTTCTGAATTACTACATTTTACTTCTTTCACAAAATATTTTCTCTTCTGGTTTGGAATCTCGGTTTCTTTGGACTAAGTGCACTTTTATTTAGAAAATATTTTTCTGTACTTACAGGGTTTTACACATTTTTTGCAAAGAACACAATGTTTCCATCGTCTGCCATCCTACAAAAGGCAAATAAATGGTTTTATTTATTAAACTCCCCCACTGATTCCATCTTAAAACAGAACTACTTGTGTATGGTCCCCACTCTTTACAGGAACAACTCCTCTGTAGGAAGGACTGTAACTCTGAAGCAACAGTCCTGAGAATCTCTGAAAACCACAGATGAAATTTTGAAATTAGCAAGTTTTACAACTTCAAAACGTAAGAAAAAATGCATGTGTCAACAGACCACGGCTGAGTAAGTTCTGGTCTAAGTGGCAAGTAGCAAACTTGTCCTGTCCTCTTTCCAACACAAAGGAATTAGGGAAAGAGAAATTAATTCCCAGTGAATTATGAAAGATGTACTGAGAAGGTAATAGTAAGTCTATGAAACTGAACAGCTGGGGGTTTCCCATGGAACTCAGTACCACAATAGGTTTTTATCAAAGCAAGTACAACAGAGGTTGTTATCTGACTACTTCTTGAACTTCCATTCAGAAAGAAGTGAAAATACTTACTTTTGATGTACATGAATTGCATATCTCACAGTGCTGGTTACCAGAACTAACATATCGCTGACATACAATGCAAAACCTGGGGAAAAAGATGAACTGGCCCACTATTTGCTCACAGAACAATTAATTTTATACAAGCTTAACAACAAATATAAGGACTGCAAAATCACTTTGTTGAATTAAAGATTATGGCTTTGATACATAAATGACCACATAGGCCATTTACATACAGTACATCCACAAGGTAAAATTCAGGTGCTTGAAGTCAAATTCTCAACAGTATCAGTAGTAAATGAAACTAAATTCATCTGTACTCAATGCTTCTCTTAGTGTCCATTTCTTAACTGTTGTCTTAACAGCAGATTATCAGACATAGCTGCAAGTCTCTCTTGTCGATGTAGACAATATTTCCCACAGAAAAAATAAGGAATCTCATCATTCCACACTGGAAAACATAAATGTCTTTTTAGACATTTCAGCTCTCCTATACATTGTTTATATAATATGCAACTTTAGAATGAGAGAGAAAAATGTGCTTTTAAGCCTGGCATCCAAGTTAGGCAAGACAATACTGAACAGCACCATCCCAAACTCCTTTGGAGATTTTATGCCCTAATTAAGAACAAAGACACTCTTTTAAAAGTCACCTGAGCATTAATACATCTTACCTATATCCCTCTTCTTCAGGAAGCACAATCATATTTGGGGTAAGGTTCGTGAAAATACGGACAGGAGACTGTCTACGACCTGTCTTGCCATGTTTATACAGTGCATGATTATCATAGTCTACCTAGAAAAATAAAACCATAAAAAAAGAGTCTTAAACTGAATGCTAAGCACAGGCAGAGCTATTTACGTATTTATTATCTTTATATGTGCCTTATGAAATGTTCATGTTTATACAAAAGACTCTAACCCCAAATCAGATTACAAATTTTACATCAAGTTTTTGTCTCATTTACTTGTAAATTTGTGCAAACATAGCATTAGGCTAGACTCACAATACTTCAATAATCATATTTTACTCATTCCTTTTTGGTCATTTGCATGGCATACCTAAGATAACATTGCAGCTGTTTACAAGAGCAACCTGTTAAAAAAAAAAAGGATCTATACCGTTTGGTTTGTCAGTACAAGCGGTGACATTTTAACCTATCTCAGAGTAATTAAAAGTTGCAAATCCAATTAGAACTGCTTTTTCCAGCACTGCCTTCAGAGACTTGTCACAAAAATTTTCAGCTCTGAACACTGGCAGGAATGCAGAGTCTAGCCTAGCATGAGTTTAAAATTTTCTTCAACAAATTTCTATTCTACAAGACACAAATACAGAACATCAGTGTCAAAATTCATGCAGAGCTGTTAAATGAAAAAATAAACCTTTAGCATCATGAATACCCATGACTGAGCTCTCAAAACACACTACAGTGTATGTGCTTAAACTACGTACAGAATGGATACAATAGTGAAGAAGCTGATGCCAGATTATTGCTTTATCACTGACAAGTTCACTTATTAAGTAATTCCAAACATTTCCATCATTATATTTGTACTCTGATCCCAGCAGTTTTGGAGATGAAAGACCTTTTTATATTTATATATATATATACTTTTTTTTTTTTAACCAGGGCTGGGCACTGCCTACTAAGATTTCAACATCTGTGAAAAACTAAATACTCTTCATCAAGTTACCTCTCACCTCTGCAACAAGCACCTGTCAGAATTAGAACAAATTTTGCTACACTGAAAGTCTGGCAGAATAAACGAGTTCATGAATAAATGACAGATGAGTTAAAGACACATAACAGGAACATGATAAAGTTACCACAGATATGACTAACAGAAATACAGAACGTAGGCTTCACATGAGCAAGGCCCAGCTACAGAGCAGCACTGCCATTGTATCTGCTTTCACTCATATCCCTGTTCACACTGCACACAACTGGTATTTAGCAGACTCACTGGATTCAGCCATACCTGGTAATCCACCATACTGAAGCTTGGGAAAAAGTCAAGGATACGAGACTCAAAGAAGTATGGAAATATCCAGAACATGGGCATCTCTTTGTTGTCTCGACCTAGTAATGAAAAGACTTTGGTGTACATAGGAGAAAAATACAGTACATGCAGTATGAGAAATTTACAGTGAACATTCCAAATACATAAACATGGATATCTACATCATGTTCGGCAGAAGAAGTAGTTCTCTTAGGCAACAGAAAGTTTTGGCAGAAAACTTTCATATTTTACACGTGGAGATGTAAGTGCCATGTAACTAAACTCTTGATACCAACTTAGGCTGCCAAGAAACAGTACTGGTTTGATAGCTTATTTTTCTCTACCTTTAAAGTCCATTTTAATTGCAAAGCAGATTTGTAAAACAATGGGAAAAGTTTTTAATGCAGACTTTGAGAATTGGGCATTACTGAACTAAAAATATCAGGACAGTAAATTAGATATATGGTAGTTCATCTCTAGAAATTATGACTGTGCTCACATTCACCTGAGTAACAAGAACCACAGACTTATAAATAGGTCCTTTTTCCTTAAAGTGATGTTACAGCACAACTCACCTATCTGGCTGTAATACATACCTTCTTTATCTGTCTCCTTCCACATTGCCATCAGCTTTTTAAAACTAGAAGCCAGTGCTTCCACTAAACCTCCAAATGGGGGATCAGTTACCATAATGACTCTTTCACCATTCTCTTCATACAAGAATTTCCTGCAAGTTTCACGTGCAGCCTGTAAGAAACAGAAGTTAATTTCCAGAAATAAAGATTCAAGAAACATATTGTCTTTGGCAATTAAATGATCACTGTAGAAATTTCAACTTTGAAGATTAAACTTTTTTCCCTCTCTTGTGGAGGTGAATTTCCTCTTGAGTAGCATTAAAAAAAAAACAAAACAAACCACAAAAAACCCACCTAGATTTGAAGGACTGAAAACAAGTGCCCTGTTCAGTTAACATATAAAAACATTACTGAAAATGAGAGTGCCTCCTCTTCAGTAGTTCTCTTCCACTCAATCCAAAGTTAAAGTTGGTTATTAAACTTATGCTAATCAATGTTGCTTACACACCTTAATTGCTGCTTTTATTAAAATGTTCTTAATTAATTCATGTTTTCCCATAATGTTTTCTACTACACTAGCCATGACTTCCTTACAAAATTCTGCATCAACAACATGCATTTTTTTACCAAAGAACTCACTAAATACTTGGCCTTACCTCTCCACCAAAAAAATGATGATTGAACATGTTGTAGTGGCAGAATTCATCCTCTGTGTAAAACTGTGAATACCTGTAAAATAAGTTTTGATAGTACTAGAAAAATATAAACAATTTTTCATTTTTCCTAAGGGGATAGTTAAACATACTCAAAACAGGCCTCAAGAAAAACATCATCTTTGTGTTCTGGTAACTGACAACACACACCAAGACTGAGAAATCATTAAGTATACTTACTTTCCTCATCAACTGGATGTCATTTGTGTATGTGTACAGGAACAGAGATGCAGAGACAAGAAAGGGAAAACAACCACCAATTTATCTCTTAAAGTAGTAAGAATACACATCTTTGTATAGGTTCTTCAGATAGATAAACATTTGTTAAAACCTACCTGAAATCAATATCCAGCAGAAGGCTCCTAACACTGAATTCTCCTTCTTGTGATGCTCTTGACTGGATCATTTCATGAAGCCTGAAGTATAATTGGAACAAAGAAATTTAACACAAAATTGCTGGCTTCAGAAAAGATATGGCAAGACAAGTACGCCTGGGACTTTACTAAACATAAAACCAAACAGATAGAGAAAATGGAGTAGTCTAAACTTGCATGACTCCATTTGATTTGTACTCAAAGCCAGAAAAATAGGTTAGTCTTAAAAGATGAGAAATCAGTGGAGCCTACTGGATCACCTCACACAAAAAAGCATGAGCTAAGAAACTCACTGTCACTTCTATAAGGAACAGAGAGATCTGAAGTGTGTGTTATTTGCAGCGGTGCCACAGTCTTCTCTGGTATAAGTTCAAAGCTAGACCCCACTAGATGTTTGGATAATCCCAACCAATTAAAGCACAGTGAACCTCTTATTACGGGAGAATCATTGATTATGTAATCATTAGAAAGCTGGACTGTTTTGAGAGAGAAATATTATTTGAAAGTGTAACAATTCTCACTGATGTACCTGGGTGTTCCAACAGAGAGCACTCGTCTGAATCCTAAATCTATAAGGAGATTCAGTAGGAACTGGCAACTTCTGTCTGCAAATAAATACTGTGCATTTGTTTTTTTATTCTCCAGTGGATACAGAAGTTGACTGGGACTTTTCAACTGGGTAGTGGTGATATCACACAGGAACTGGTGATCCGAGTGTTCTTCCCATTCTGCTGGCAATAGCAATTGTTGGCATTCCTGGCAAAACCTCCTCTTTGATAATGGCAACAGAACAAAATTCTGGTACCTTTAAATATAAAAGAGGATAGGGAACAAAGTTTGAAAAAAGCTTCTGTCAAAGATAGGAAGGGGAGCTATGGGAGGGGGACTTATATATTTTAGGAGTTCAGACATTTACACAGACAATACAGTTTACATTGCTCTCGCAAAACTCCATGAGAATGAATTATTATTGATGAAAAAATATTCAAAGGACACTTTGAAGTGCATAAAATATTGTGACCAAATATACTGGGAATTTCCATAAAATAACTGGATTACAGAGTGAAGACTCCATCAACTATTAGCAAAGTCCTGTACGTTTATACACAAAATTCAGAC
Source organism: Ifrita kowaldi (assembly GCA_013398055.1). Classification (NCBI taxonomy): domain Eukaryota; kingdom Metazoa; phylum Chordata; class Aves; order Passeriformes; family Cinclosomatidae; genus Ifrita; species Ifrita kowaldi. Next base: position 95,149 of record VZRS01008551.1, read on the forward strand.
ATTATGTGTTACTATGTTACCTTTGCTTCTTTTCACAATGTTAAGCCTGATACTTTTGCATACTAAAGTCAGGAATAATTTTTTTAACAGAAATTGCTACTGACATCTTCTAAGCACATTATGAGCACTAACATAAGAATGACTATACATACCAAAAAAAAAACCCAACACCCCCAGTTCCTGGATTGAAAATACCATGCTCTGGTTAAATGTTTTATGCTATTTCTTTCCCATTGCTGTACAACAGTTCTTATTTGTCCAAATTCCTCTTTTCATATTTTAAAGAAACCTGAAATGTTATCTCTACATTCAGATACCTATATTACTTCATTTTTACTGAAGAAAATATACATTACCAATACCTGCCCACGTTCTGTCTGTGTGTAAAAGGAGGCTGATGATTTCTATTATATTCTTCACGTGCTGCAAGCCTAGTTTCTGACACCTGTAAAATTTGCAATGTGAAAAGTTACAAAATGAACACACAGCTACTGCTATGTGTTGTACATAAAATCTCAATCTTCATGAAAAAAAGGGGTGCATAAAAGGTCTCATGCTTCAGCTACTTTGCAAGGAAGAATGATTCCGTTTGTTGTTTCAGAAAAACAAGTATGTCTGCAGCACAGGGGCATGCTGCAAAACAACACAAGCCTCTCATTGTGAATTTAAACTGTGCATTTCGTTCTTCTATCACATACAATACTCAGAGAAAAACTCAAAACATTATTAGGATGAAGACAGAAAGAGCCATACTGTCTATTAATGTGTGCCAGCAGTTGTGTTCTCTCTGAAGAACTACGATCTGATCCTGAAAAACTGATGATAGTAGAAATGTTGCCCAAGTCTTTTGTGTGAAATCATTTTAAAAGCATGACAGCTCCTTGTTATGATCTGCACCTGAGTCTTTAACATTTCAGTCTCACACTCATCTCTGACTCTTCTACTTTGTTCCCACAAAACATACTCATGGTTTCACAACAAAGTTTCAAGACATTTGGTCAAAACTTATGGAACTGTTTTGCTTAAAGGAGGAGACGGTAAAATGCAATACAACAAAAGACATCATAATACAAGTGATATTCAAAATGAATGACAAAGAGATATTGCTGCAAATATTCTGAGACTACTGAGCATCATGCCAAGCCCCACCATCTCAGCATTTTGTATACCCCACTGTTGTATCCAACAGATTTTCTCTATTTTAATCAGGGGAAACGAGGGCATCTTGGGATCAGAAGTACCCAATTTTGTTCAACAATGCACAGCATCGGCAAACTTCCTACATGTTTTGGCAATAGAATAACAAATGCCAGTTTTGCTCAAAATGTACACAGCCTTCCTTGAAAACTATACTTGAAACACGTTCTCCTGACAAATAAGTGCTTGGCTAAATACCAACTATTAGACAAAGTTCAGAAAATAGCACTTGCTACAGAGTTCCACAACAAAATATACTTTTAAAATTGCTAAATAGAGGAAAAAATCCCCAATATTTCATAGAACCACAGAATGACTTGGGTTGGAAGGGACTTAAAGATCCTCTAGTTCCAACCTTCCTGCCATGGGCAGGGGCCCCTTCCACTACACCAAATTGCTCAGAGCTCCATCCAGCTTGGCCTTGAGCACTTCCAGGGATGGGGCATCCACAACTTCTCTGGGCACCTTTTCCAGTACCTCATCAACCTCACAGAAAAGAATTTCTTCCTAACATCTCATCTAAACCTATCTTCTTTATGTTTAAAGCCATCACCCTTTGTCCTACCACTACATGCCTTTGCAATAAGTCCCTCTCCAGATTTCTTGGAGGCCCCCTTCAGGTATCGGGAGCCTTCTCTTCTCCACGCTGAATAACGCCAACTCTCCCAGCCTTTCCTCACAGGAGAGGTGCTCNAGCCGCGGCCGTGCCCACTGGGACCGGGACTGGGGCAGCTGCGGGCCCCGCACGGAAACAACACCGGTGAGTCTTCAATAAACTGCTCCATAGAAACTACCATGGCAAGGGTATAAAGGCATTCCCGTCTCCTTTGGAACTGCACTGTACCGCGTTTTACATTCAAGGCTTAACGTTTCAGGTTGTTGAAGTTGCTGACGTGCTACATTAATATTTACAGCCACTCAAAATTATATAAAATACAAGGATTTTATTATTTCTCAGTTCAACAATATTGCTTAGAATTACAAAATACAGCAATGTCTGAAATACTGAAGGTTTCATAAAAGCAGCAATCTTTCTCCCCTTCCCAGTCTTAAATGTCCAAAAAATTACTAAAATAAAAATATTTACCACATTACATAAGCCGCAGACTTAGGAACATGACCATCAAGTCTTAAACCAGGTAACTTAAACATAAATGCAAATGGCAACTGGTAGGTGAGCACAACATTATTCAGGGCACAAAAGTAATTCTCTGTGCTGTAGGTATTTCCAGGTTTTTTCTTTTTTTTTTTTTTTTTGTCAGTCAAAAAAA
>VZRS01008551.1:98676-120024 GCA_013398055.1 Ifrita kowaldi
TTTTTTTTTTTTTTTTGTCAGTCAAAAAAACCCAAACAAACTGTGTTTAGCTAGAAATTTAGAAGGCAGACTGGCTTTGTGATGAACACATTAGAGCTTCTGTCATTAGCAGAACCACTCTAGTGACAACTGATGAACACATTTTTACATGTATGGCAAAACAAACCTGTAACAACATGGTGCAATTCCTTCATCATGATGCATCTCTAAAGAAATATCACAGATTTCCATATATGTGCTTAAATATACAAGTGCTAAACACTACAGTGAAATTTCAACCTCTGAAACATACACTCAGTGTATTTTGTCACAGTAGAAACTGTGTGTATTTATTTGGGTTGAATTTTGCTGTAATTCAACTATTTAACTATTTTTGGTCCTCATGTGCAAAAAGGCCTACTTGGAGCATTTTTCCCCCCTTCTCCCTTTCTTTGACTTGTTTGTCAAGGACAGATTGATTTACTTTAAGTGCATGACTTTTCAAATAACTAGTCTACAGAAATCTATAACCAGTTTAAAATATCAGGAAGAAATTCCAAGGAAAAGCATATTCACAATCAAAGATAGCATTCTGAACTTTTTTTAAAGACCATATAAAAAGAAATTGATAGTGTATGGATTCTCACATTTATATTTAAAAAAAAATTCCTATTGTATTCAAAATTAGTTTCTCAGCATATGCAAACGGTCTATCTTCCCTCATTCCAAATATTATTCAGAATACATTAGTTTAGCCTATAAAAATACAGTATGGACAAATTCTTTTCATTCCCTGACATAAGAATTCACAATTTTGACACAAAAATTGTAAACTTTTATTACATTCAAAATACATTTCTTAAGTCTTTAGAATTTAAGTTCTGAGGTGTTGGCAGTCAGAGCTCTTGGTATACAGCAGAAGTACATTATTGCAGAGCCTTTACACAAAAGTAGCTTTCTAAAGTTAAGAGAAACTTACTCTTCCCACGTATTTTTGTTGCTACCAGGAGGAAAAGAAAGGCTTCCTGCTATGAAAGGTCTGTGTGAATGCATTACTCAGATGAACAATTCGGCCCTGACTTCCAGTGCTACTTCGTTCTACAATCACACGTGGCATCTGAACAAGCTGAATGGGACTCTTTTCATCCTTTAATGCCTGAGTAAGGTTTAGTATCTAAAAAGAGTAAAAGCAGGTGAGGTTAGGGTGCACAAATAAAACTGGGGCTAACAGGCTTATCATTTTAGATGCCACTCTTAAATCAATTCTGTAGAGGACTGTGCTGCTGAATAAATTAATTTCAAAATATATGCTATTTCAAGTAGAAATACTTTATTTATTCAGTAACATGAATGCATCCTACTGCTGTCTACCCTTCCATTCTTTTCCTATTTCATGCAGTCCTCTCCCAATTTTCAGAAAATCATAAGAGATAAAAATCTAAGAGCATTTTAAATTTAGCACATCTCTTGAAAGCATTGCACCTTAAGTGAAAAAAATACCTACAAGAAAGCCATCAACATGATTTAACATAGGATGTACCAGCAGTTTAGCTACAAATTATTTTCATATCAGAAGATGTGAAGCCATATAATTAGCTCATACCCAGTGCTAAGACCCAAATTCAGCCCTCAGCTCGCAGAACTCTCTTATCTTCCTTCCAAAACTTCAGTGCTCATGGACTGCCCTCGTAACTTACTCCATGTTCAATGTTACCCAGCTGAAAACTGAGGCAAGTATTCAATTTAGCTCTAGTTACACATTTGCACTATCCTTAATATCAAGCTTTTCCACCCCTGCACAAGGCCCCTTTCTTCCTTGTGAGCCTTACTGATCCTCTGCTTATTCTGCTCTTTCATGGCCAAAGAACCCCGACAAAGTCTTTTGCATTATTTACTGCAATTTGGTTCTGCCAGCAACTCCACTTGACATTTGCATTCTCAAAGTTCTAAGGCAATCCTTTGTAGATGTGTTACCTGTTTCTTGGACTCTACACTTCTGAGAGAACTGTCTCCTTTGGGTTTGAAACCCTTCCCAAAGTTTTTTTCCTACACTTCACAAAAAAAGGCTTCTAACAGTGTTCAGTATCTTAGATTTAAAGACCTTGACCCTTCCATGCAAGATATGTTTCTCTGCAGTTTTTTTATCAACTAGATCCTTCATTTTCTAATTCTTAAATTCTCATTTTTAAGGATGGATTTAGATGTTTTGGCTATACTGCAAATTCATGCCAACTGAATGAATCCCTTAGCATGTGATCTAGATAGCCAAGTCTTCTATAATGCCCTTGTAACATACTTTGGTTTAACACCAAAAAGTTTAAAAGTTTAAAATCAGTGCTAAAAGGCATTGTTTGCCAATGTATTTCCAATCTCACCCAAGGATTACTCATTAACTGCATTTCTTCTGTTCATGACAACCTGACATTTCCCATGGTGAAACACACTCTTATATAGCTAGAGAGAAATAAAAAAAAAATCCCCATACGAAAACAAATCTCTGCTAAAATCCACTTGAGGAACAGGGTGTGAAGAAAGGGTCCAGATGCAGCCTTTATAGTGGAAAATTAATTTTGACAACCTCAGCTACATTACTCTCAATTACATAAATCATGTTTTTCCTCAAGCGTTTTGTTAAATAACAGATTCCTTGTAGCCAATTGTCTCATCAGAAAAAAAGCTACTTAATACAGTTTAGGATGCCTGAGTACTTCTAGAACCAACCTTCCAGTGACTACACAAACTTCTCACAAGAGTTATTTCAGAAACAACTCCTATAATTCAATTTAGTAAGTAAGGTTTGCTGTCTTTTAGCTACCACACATAAGATGTTAACTGGGATTATGTTTGACTAAGGAGAGCTGCAGTCTTGTGCAAGGTACATCCTGATATAGGAAATTCTACAGTGAAAACATTGAATTAAGACACTCTAGGAATTGTCTGGCTTAAAACAATCCATGCTGAATTTATGAACACAAGGACTAAGTTTCAATAAATTGAGAGCAAATGGGACTATTAATTTGTCTAGTCCAATTGCCTTACACTTGCAGAAATCACTATTTTATGCCTACAATGAACTAAATTGGTTCTTAGCTAAAGCTTTTTCTCTAGTATTTCCCACCAGAATTAAATTGTAAAATAGAAGGAAGATGGAGAAACCCCCTCCCCTCTTGTTTTAGTGTTTAAAAAAAACACAATAAAACCCAGAAAAAATAAAACAAAACAAGCCCAGCACTTAACTATAATCAAACTTCTAACCTGAAAATGGCTGGACTGTTTTGAAGTATGGGTTCGACATTCAATAGGATGAAGAAATTTTATTACCTAATATTGCTTTCAGTAATCAAGTCAACTCTCTAAAATAAAGTCACATTTATTTTAATAGCATAATGAAATCAGACATCAAATTTTCCATCCAAATTTCTGACACTTCTCTTTATTTTTCAAATACCTTCTAAGAATATACAGTTAAATCCTCCCCATCCCCCACAAAAACAATAAAACCTAATTAGATTAAAATCATTTTCTGTAAAAATAAAAAAATAAATCAGCATACACTTTTTGCTGTTTCATCTATCCACAAATAAGAACAAACTCTAGAAAGAAATTTAGTCTTCTCAGATGAAAATACCTTCAAATGTCACTCAGTGTAATGAGTCAGTTTTTGTAGCTCTAAAGAAAGCAGCTGAGGAATGATAACAAATTAAATACATAAGTAAAAACGTAAAACAGTCTTACCTGTCCCCTCATAACAGACATCTGGTTTTCAAAAGTAGCCTTGTCAAATCCTTTGTCAGTCTTTATTAAGAAAAACAAACAGTTTATAGTAAATAATCCATTTATTTTTAGCTATATATTTTGCATGTAAATTCATCAATATCATAATATGCATATTCATATTTACCCACACTATTATAATTTTCAAAAGATTCAAATAGAATCCTAGCATGAATCACAAAAAGGTCTATTTGCATCAAGTATACATATGTGAAAATGAAGACTGTTCCACATCATAAAATAAAATAGATCAGTGGATACCACTTTTGGGCATTGGTAAATACCAATAGCTGGTAGATACCAGGCTTAATATCATCACACTGCTCTTTCTCTTATGATGGCTCTAGCAGAAAAATACTTCCTCCTTCAGATTTAATAATACTTAACTAACAAACCCAGAGGGATTTTGAACACAAATGAGTCGAAGATGCAAATATAGCAAAAATGTGTTTCAGGATCTAGTTTTGACATCACAGTTGCATTTTCATTACAAGTCTAAAATTTCCAATTCTTTCAATCCTTAATTGGATTATTTCTCTTGAACATCTGACACAAATGTTTACAAAATGTTTTAGAGAAGGATACTCTCTACATGTCAACACTGTAGCAGTTTCAGTATCTTTAAAGTGAGCTTGACTTCAATATGATCAAGATTTCAGCGTCAGCTTAGCACAATATACGCGTATAAAATTAAGTATATCAAAGGTATGGAGGTACTTTAAGTTATGTTAAATACATTATTTCCTCAGGCTGCTACAGTTTAAGTCTGTACACACCACATGGGTATGTTAAATGCAGTTTTTACACAGATTTGTGCTCTAAGAGTAAACTAGCTTCAACTGATTATGTGAAACTTAGCTATCTAATAGGTAATTTATGTTTTCAATTGAGCTAATTACTATCAATTAACCACATTGGCGACGGCTTCCTTATAATTACATAAATCTTTTCTACCATGCCTAAGTTAAAAGTAAAATAGCATAGTATCTTGGCTTTCAGAAGTTAGATGGTTATTCTTTTCATGAATGTAACTGTCTCATTACAAGTATCAGCTACTTCAGTAACAGTTAATTCAAAGAAGCACTTGATTCACCTTAAATAGTTCATAAAGGTCTTCACAAAGGTCCTGCACAAAGTTCATATCAGAAAGGCGAGGAAGAACTAGGTCTCTGGTCTCCTGAGAGAAAGGAACTTTTGCTTGAGGAAGCCAAGCCCAGTGAAAGGGATCTAATGCAGAAAAACAGTGCACTTAATGATAAACAAGCAAAAATGAAATCCTGAGTCGTGTACTCTACTACCTGCTGCAAGTTCTCAGTAACACCACTTCTTCCCAACATTGTTACCCCACACATCCCTCTTGGCTACAGTTACTAAAGCAGCTTTACAACTGCTAAGCCATTTTTTCAAACAGTGAGAATATATTAAGCAATAAATATTTAGGTAAAGCAGTAAGTAAAAAAGGTATATAAATTAAATACTATAAGCAACAGTAAAGGCCTTCCCCTAGTTTAGTATAGCAGATTCTTTTGGAGTAAAATAATAGCTGCAGTCAAATAGAAATCTTTCAGGTATTTGACTCACATGGAAGAATTGACAAAAAAGCAACTATTTTAAATATAGTTTTTAATTTTTTTAAAATGCCTTCTTCTAAGCATGTTGAGAGAAAAGCATTCATAACTTTCCACATAATTGCTATTAGACAGCTTTTTCCAAATTGTATTGCAAAAGCAATTAATATTACCAGATGTTAAACAAGACACCAAACTATTAATTGCAGGAGCTGAGAAAAGTCACTAGGAGCAGGCCACCCCCTAAACTTCCTCACACTGCCCACAGCCCTTTGAGTATGACAGTCCAGGCAGTTTTCCACGTATCTCACAGTCCATGAGTCACATGGTATCTCATGTCTCTCTACAAGAATACTATGACAGCAAGTAGAAGTCCTCATCAAGGTCAAGAAAAAAAAAACCCAGTATTCATTGCCCTCCCCTCAGCCACTGAACCAGTCATCATCAAAAGCTGCCTAGTTAAGCAGTTTGTCCTTGGTAAATTCATGCTGGCTTCCCCATCATCTTCCTGCTCTTCATGTGCCTGAATACAGCTTCCAGGAGGATTCATTCCAGTCTTCATGGAGACTGAAGCAACCTCTCACCATTACTATAGTCTTTCAAGAGTGATGAGAAAACTGCATTACAACAGCATCAGCCAGCTCCCACTGTTTCCAATGCATCTCATCTACTCCTATGAGCTTCTGTATGACCATTTTCCTTAAGTGCTCCCTTTCTTCTGCTTTGGGGATTCATTCCCAGAGGCTGTACTTACAAGCTTTGAGATCCAAGAGCCTGAGAGCAAACCTGACAAGTGAAATCTGAGGCAAAGTCAGCATTGAGTAACTTGTTCTGTCTTATGCCTTTTGCCTTTATGTCTTCGCTGCACTTTTCTTCAGTCCCACTCTCACTTCTGATTTACTCAACCCTTTCTTGTTGCTCTTTATGTCCTCTGCTAGCTTTACTCCAACTGAGTTTTGACATTCCAAACTCCATTCTTGCACTTTTGGAAAAATTCTCTATTTTTTCAGGGAAGTCTCTATGTCTTTATTCTTTTTTTCCCCCAAGGTACTTAAATTTTGCATCCCAGTTCAGTCAGGAGTTCCCTTTTCATCTGTGCTGGACCAGCTTCCTGCCTTTTGCAAATGCTGCTCTCTGGCTTTGTGAAGGTTATCCTCAATGACCAACCAGCTTTAGTCATCAAAACCGTGCTCTAGGTGGTAAAGAATTGCAATGTGTAAACATTTTGCTACAAGTTTACCTTTACAAAACTATCACACACCTGTCCATCTGCAAAAGAATTCTAAAGGATAGTGCAAGTTTATTCCTTTTGATGCTGACGTGAAAGATGGTATAAAATAAGCAATAATTGCTGTGTCTTTAGAACAGCTACACAGGTGACTGTAGCCAAGAGATATGTAGGACAATATCTATTTAATATCAAGATAGAGACCACACAGAGCTCTGGGTGGAGTACTTTACTAGCCTTTTGACAGCATAACTAGCCCACACTTAACTGCCATAATTACTTAATTGGATAATAGCCCACAAAAGTCATTGCAAACCCTGTTGGGCACTTCCCTCCTAATGATAAGTAGTCAGAAATGTGGTCAAAAATAATCTCACTGTAACAGTATTTTCAAGCAGATGGAAAATTGACTAACTAAATATTAACTTCTACAAAGTAAGCTAAAGCTGAGAACAAGAAAAAACAATCTACTTGTCCACCTACAACAGTACCCTTCCTTTTGAAATAGAAATTTGGCCAATAGAGGGACAACCTTCACAATTGAGTTATTTTCCACCACGTTTTTCAAGAAAATGTGTGAGAAACATGTTCTTAAATTCTTCCAGTTCCACCATTAATCACTTTACATACAGTACTATGTTTATGAGTGTCCATATATTAATATTGTTTAAAAGTAAAAAATATGAACAAGAACCAAATAACATATGCCGTTGCAAAAATGGCATTTGTTGCTAACTTTCTGAAGAATACTTTATTTAAAACTTCAATATATAGCTACAGTGGTGATTTCTTAGTTTCTTACTGCAACAACACCAACAAAAATTACTTCTTTGGAAGTTACTGTCCCAAAAGGAAGATGATTGAAGAATGCAGTACTTACATGCCCTCCACTCATCAGGATGCTTAAAAGGAAATGCTAAACCGTTGTCAATTGCAGCAATTTTAATAGATTCTTTAGTTATAGTCCATTGGCTATCCTAGGAAGGAATATTTTAAAAGTAAGTGATATTTATGTGCTTACACAAACAGTGAAACACATTAAAAATACTAAATAACATACTTTGTAGCTTCACTGGTTAAATTCAACTTAAACAATATAAAGCAGTATCCAAATAAACTCCACCACATATAATTTCTTACTCTACCACTATTAAAGAGAAGCCCTTCCCCAAATACAAGATAAACAGAGCACAAAGGGATGAAGAAATGTACCTGAGCAACAGTGGACAGTTACTGTTATTATAGCCCAAGCTAGTACAGCACAAATACAGAACAATAAAAATAATTTCTAGCACTGTTTTACCTAGTCTAATCCAAATAGCTTTTCCACTCGTTTTGCCTACAATATTTTGTGGTTATCATATTTCCTGAGACCATGCATGAGGATTAAGGACATGCCCTTAATCTCCAACAAGACCAAGCTACAAATCTAAACAATTTAAAGAATGTAAGTTTCAGAGTACAATTCTCTTACCTTATCTGATAGATCAAGTCCATCATCTTGTTTTTCGTACCTGACTAACCAGTTGTCGTTACCCCTGTCTGTAAACAGGAAAATGCATGTCACAACATGTCATTTATAAAGAAATCATCATCTAGAGTGACATACAACAATATTGTAAACTGACACTTCCTCCATGGAGTTAGGCAAAACTGTTCAAAAAGGGGTTTTCCCACCACATGTGGTTTAGTTTTACTGAAACTATAGGCAACTGTTTCAGTGGAAAGACCACATATTTACCAGGTATTTAGCAGGTTTGTAGGTATGTATTACTTCTTTAGGTTCCCCAACTGGCTGAATATGCAGCAAAATATGAACAAAGCCGAAAGAAACTATTTTCATACATTTTATGCAGAAAGATTGGTTGTGGTGTGCATTTTTCCTGAGGAAAACACTATCAGACCCCAAAGACTTAATTTTTAAGCTTGTTTTAATGCTGATGGGGAAATGGAGAAGGCCTCTAAAATTATAGATAATGTGACCTTTGACTACATGGAGAAAACAGACTCTACAAAGATGAAGAAGGGGCAAAATGGCAAGAAACTGAAAATGTTCAGACAAAATTGAGAGATTGAACACTCTGAAAAGGTCTTTCAGACAGAGGATGACTGCATGGATTTGTAGGACCTTCTGTCATTTTAAGGTGCTCCCTTAAGTTTAATCATCATCAGATTTTCATGTTCTATTATGTTTAGACATATTAGATGAAGGTAAAATCTTCCATGTAATGAGGTTTTGCATTTTCAGTATTTGCCTCAATTTTAAGAATGTCAAAAAACACTAACTGTTTGGAAACACTGAGGTTTATTTGATAAAACTGACAGACCATAGCAATAGCTAGCAAGTATTATGTTCTTATGAAAATTTCTTCTAGTTTGCTTCTAAAATGAGAGAACTTGAGAAAAGGAAAATGAGCTAGACCTGGTGTGTCTGAAGAAAAGCAAAGATGCCCACCTCTGCCAAAGCAGCAAAGTAAATATTTTAAAGATAAAACTGCCTTTGGATTCCTTAAGATGTAATTCACCTACATAGGGAACAGAAGAATCCCAGCTTCGGAGAGATAGAAACAAGAGTGCAGGAGAACAGACAGGTACACATTGCAGTGGTACTTCAGTGCCTACACAATGAATATGAACTATTGTGAGTTGGTGTGAAACTGCTATCATCAGCTCCAGTTTAGCATAAAAGGAATTGATGGGTCCTGAAACCCCATCATCCTTTATCTTGATCGGGGGAACAGTTAATAGCCTACACACAGTTAAAGCACAATGAAAGCATTTGTTCTTGACTTCTGACTTTGCTTAAAATAGAGTAACAATCAAAAAAGAGTTGTTTGGATTGTTTTTGTACTGCAATATTTACTGTATTAATCCAAAGTAAGTTTTTTAAAATTTCAAATGCATCTTTATGGCCTTCAATTGTGAGAAAAGCATCTGATACACATTAAAAGCCTTAAGCACTAGCTTTCAGCCAGCATTGCTCTCTGCCTCACAACAATACATAGATACAACAGATACTAACAAATACCTGTATTTCTGATGACATAATCCAAAATAACCAATCTTTCAAACTGTGACTGAAATTCTTTCCTTGTGTTCTCAGGTAAAGGATCAGTTTCAAACTTCCTGAGCCAGTAGTCAGCTTCCTTATATCCTTCAACAAACAGCTGGAAGGAGCCAACCTGCAATATTAAGAAACTGCATTTGGAAAATGGACATAGGCAGGTCACATAAGTAATCTCAACATTAACAGAAAAATTCATTATATACTTTCAAAGTTCAGAGCACATAAAGTAGGAGATAAAAAAAATTAAGTGGTGTCTCTTTCATTCCTATATTCTTAAAAAAGATAAGAATCAAACCATGTGAGGCTGGGTTTCTGGGGGTTCTGGTGGTGGTTTTTTAAAATATTTGTTTTAACACTCACTGAGTTTACCAGGAATAAAATACAGCCAGACAGCTCAGTGTAAATGAACAGTTAGCATTACAAGAAATATACGAAACAAAGAGAAAGAAGTAACATCTGTTCTCTTTTTCATTGAAAACACTTGTTTCAATAGTTCAGAGAACACTCACTAAAAATTACAAGAGAAAAATCTTCCTCTCTGAAAAGTCTTAAACCTTCACTGAAAAGAACAGCAGCATTAACCATTTTCTTCAAGACAGATGCTTTCTGCATAAAAATGACTGAAATACATTTCCCAAAAGAGTCCAAGGAAGAACATGAGAGTTGGCACAGGCTCCACATGCACGTGAAAGGTACTCAAGATTGAAATTCAGTGACTTCTATTTGAGAAGTAAAATGCAGATAGATAAACACAGAGCATGGTTTTTTTTTTTCCAAGACAATCATGCTTTGTCCAAGATTGTCCAAGACAAAGTAACTATAGAAAACTTAATTCATTCAGTTTGTAAACAGATACACAAGACACCAGGCATTAGTAGCATCATCTGTCTCATCCACCATGCTCATACAAGCTTGCACAACCCATGTCACATGGATCTAAACTGTTGGGAACTGACTCAAGTGGATTACTCAAGCTGTACACAACCTGTGCTTTAAAAGCTCAGGATTAGAGCAGTGTAGTGATATTTTGGGAATACAGTAAGGCTCATTAGGGAATAAAGATGTGAGGTTTTTAGTCAGTGTAGTCTGCACATAAGACAAAAGGGATGTAGGAAGAACACAACAGCAGGGTACCCAAAAGAATAAAACAATAGAAGGCAAAAAAAAAAAACCACAAAAAAATTTAAAAATTAGATAAATTGCAGGGAAAAGACAGATTGACAATATGAAAACATGACACTTAAAGGAAAGGTAATAAGTAATCAATAAGTAGAGCAAAAATGAGATATACAACAATTAATGTTACTACTCCAGCAGGAAACTGGACTGTAAACTGAAACAAAAAGTGACAAGATTATTAAAATAGTTCAAATGAAGGAATGATGTAAGAGTGGATACATGTTGCATGGAAACAGTCATGTGTATCAAATTTCAGATAGTTTTCAACAAGTTTTTTCTTCTACTGCTGAAGTTACTTATAAATACCCTTTTTAAAAAAAAAAAGTTTTATGTAAGAATCAGGAAATGCACAAATTACTTATTTTTCATCTTACCTTAGGAGGTAGTCCAATTCGATTAAATTTTTTAGCAACTTTTGGCACTTTCTCTAAAGCATATTTTTTTCCTCTTGACTTTGCACGATCTATTGCACTGTAATTAAAGGTCTCACTGACAAGCCAGACAACCTTAAAATATGAAAGTTAAACACAGCTCAGAATTCTTCATTATTTCAATTGAAAATTTACAGTAAATTTTATGCTCAGTTATAAAAAAAAATTTAAAAAATTAATCAAGAAGCAAGCATCAGGCATTTTCAACAGATAAATTTCACATGAAAAGGTGAATATTCTCTATTTTACATATCCCAAACAAAAATGGGAATTTTATATGCTGATTTTTGCAATTTGCATCTCATCAAAACATGAGGCACAAAAGGTATCAGAAAATGCTAGAAAGTGCTTCCATAGAAGAGATTCAATTCAGATCTCAAACTTATCCATTAAATCAAAAGTCACAGTCACTTTTTCTACACCAAACCACTGTGCCTCTGTACTTGCAATAGTTTATAAATTACTTATAAATAACACATGATATACAAGGATATCTACACAACCACAGTTCAGAGACTGACAAATACATTGGCTTTTTTTTTAAATTCAGTAGTTTATGTGTTTTAATTTTTACCTTAGTTTTAGGTACAACTCCAAGCCCCAGCTTCTCATCCACAAGATAGGCACCAGCTTCAGACAGATATCCCTGATTTGGAACGAGGCAGCCTCTGCCAAAGCAGCAAGGGCAACAAACTTTATGAAAATATTTGGTCCATTTTGGATTTAGATGTCCATAAGGCTCTTCGGATTTTGGTTTGAACACTCCAATAATTTTCTAAGATAAATAATATAAAATTAAAATATGAGCACTTTGAGTTACAAGATATTAAAATTAGTTTGAAAATTAGTTATTTGAAAATAGTGGTTAAATCCTATCCAGCGCGTTTTACTGTTGCTCTTTTTAGATGATGAAATAATAAAACTAACAAAATTGAATGTCAAATTTATTTATCATGAAGTGCTTCTTTAGGATTAGTATAAATCCAAAATAGCTCTTCATAAGAAAAAATCCAAACCAACACTTACTTTTCCAAAATATTTTGTCAAAATTCAAAAGGACTGCATTTTAAAAAATTTTTTTTTTATCTTAAGTTCTTGAAAAAGGAGGTTTTAAAAGTAGCTTTAAAAACAATTTTCAGCTCACCAGCAATTCACTGACCAGCTATTCCAGTCAGAGACATAATGGCTCCAGGAAAGTGACAAACATACAAAACACTAAAAATCAACTGATTTATTTTCTTCTAAATCTGTTTTTCTTATTACCCTGAGTTTGAATGGATCAAAAGGTGACAATGACCATCAGCCATCATTTACATTAGAGACACATAGTAAATCTTAAAATTAGCCAGAGCCCTGTGTCCAATTTTGGACACTATGCTTCAAGAAATCTGTTAACAAACTGGAGAAAGCTGAAAAAAAATGAGAATAAGCACAAAGTATGTGAATAATGAAAGACAGTCGGTACAGGGAATGCTTAAGCTAAGAGAAAACTGAGACATGCTGAACTATGGAATAGGTTTCTATAGGGAAAAAAAGTAACAACACATTTACTGTTAATGAGCTCAAAATCAGGCTTAAATCCCAGCAGATAAGTTGCAAAAAAGAAATCCTTTAGAAACTTAAGTGCAGCTCGAGACTGGAACAGATGGCCAGGTTCTGCAGTCTCCAGAACAGGGTGCAACTAACAACAGGTTAGTTAGACATTCCTCAAGAATTGTGTTAAAATGATCCTGCTCCACAGCACAAGCACTAAATAGGCAATTTCTCAAGGTGTCTTCTACATAGGGGTCTGTATTTGTTAACCTCAAACTACAGGGTTACTATCACATTAAAATATATAACCTTTCAATTGGCTGTGATAAACTTTGGCCTAGTGCACAAGGTTCACATAATGACTCCTCTGTAGCTCAAGTGGAATGCTGTAGAAATGCTGCATCTTCATCTCTTCTCACTGAACAATGGCAAGTAAATCAAATTCTTTCTAATAAATACTTCAGGACAACTGTTTAGGAAGCATTTTCACATATTAGTACTTTACTGAATCCTTATGAAAGAAAGTGAGTATCACAATAAGCTAAACACTGCCTGTTGTTGCACCAACACTCAAAGCTGATTCACACTCTGGTCATGAACATGTTTGCTGGCAGTCAGAAACCAGCAGTATTCTTCAGTAGCTGCTGATTCAGCTGGATTAGGGAGAGGATCAGACCAGCTGGTTTAGCTTCTAGAGAATTTTAAACCAATTTTTTCAAGACAATCATGCTTTGTCCAAGATTGTCCAAGACAAAGTAACTATAGAAAACTTAATTCATTCAGTTTGTAAACAGATACACAAGACACCAGGCATTAGTAGCATCATCTGTCTCATCCATCTATTTTAATTCATTCCCATTAACAACAAGGAAAACCAAGTTACAAAATACCATTATTTGCATTCATACTATAAAATTAGTGTCCTATGAACAGAGTGAGGAAACAAATTGACAAGAATTCCCTTGGGTTTGGTATGCTGTTATCCATGATTCTAAGGTCGTATTCAAAACCATGAACACAACTGCACAGACAAAATTCAACCTGGACCTACAAAAATGGAATAAATATTCTATGCAATGTGAAAGGCCGGCACATTTTTTGAATACTTTATTATTTTTTTTTATTTTTAAATCACAACACTTAGTATACTACTTAAGTCAAAATCCTAATGTTAGGTTTAGAATTGTTTAAAAGTTATTTAATTTTTTTCTATTGAAATACATGTATCTACCTGCTTAAAACAAAGCTAGCAGCTCTGCATTTCTTGGAATTGTTGTGGTGCATTTAGAAGTATATGCCAAACCTTTAATTATCTCTTCTGAATCACTCTCTGGCTAATACTTCCTAATAAATGCCCATTTAAAAAAGGAGCTTAGCTCATTCTATTATTTGCCTGGACTGTACTGTGCTACACTGTCAAATCTAGATATGGTTTTCAAGGTTTTGCTGAAGTTCGAACCTTGCTAAATTTTGCAGAGCCACCCCTGTTGAGGATCAGAGTAGAACCAAAAAGTTCAATCTATAGAACAAGCTACCAAGGCCAGTCTTAATTTTGCCAGTCAAAATGAATTTATAGACTGACTCCATTAACACTAGCAATTAGTTGAAACTCTCAGGAACATATTGCAGAACAATTTCTTTTATTTATTGCTCACACAATGAACAACAAATGCAGAAATATTCAAGCCTTCAGCAATAGTGCTGCTTAAGTACTGAACTCCATTTCAGTATGCAACTATATCATTTCTGCCAATAAATGCAAAAAGCTAATTTTAATTAGGCAATTTGAATTTTATCTTTCTGATAGGACCAAATCAGCAGATAAGGTGACCTAATGGAAACAGCCTATTTTACCTATAATTTGGTATTCATTTTGGGCAAACGCTTCAGAAGGTGACCAGGAAAAAGGCTTAGCACATCCTTTAATGAGCTCCTTCCCAGCATAGAAAAGAGGAGATTACCCAAGAGGAATAGGAGAAAGCAAGTCACAGAACTGGTCTGAAGTGGAATGATGCAATACTCAAACAGGAGCTGAAATCTATTTTACACATGAAAGTCACACTATTGGCAAAATGAAGTTTTATCAGACCTTTAATATGTATAGCAAACATAGATAAGCTCTAGAATAAATGCAAAGAATAAAATCAAAACTTAAAGTCTAAGAACTCAGTATCATTATTCTCACAGTCCCATATCCCAAATACTTTCATATTTTGCAATGAATTCTTTCTGAACCATGTAAAATAAACAGTCTTCTTTTCTGAATCTTTGTTTCTCCTAAACACTTACATTCAAATCAATGACCTGCATAAGGCAGGAAGGCAAGTCACCACTAGGAACTTAACTAGGAATAAAAACAACACAGCAAAAGAAAAGTAAACCCAACAAGAAAATCACCACATAAGAAGCAGGGAATAATATGCCCCATCCAAAATACTATGGTGACGTTTATACTGAAATGATGCATAAGTACTCTCTGATCATCCCCAGGGCTCAGTGAGTATCTCAGGGGTTGTCTAGTGACCAAAACCCAGCAAAATCAATCCAGATAAGCTTCAGGCAAAACACATTGGCACATATGGTATGATTTTTTCCCTAGTGATTTCTCTACTAACTTTCTAAGAATAAAAAAATCTTGATTGCACAGCATTAAGAAAAACTCAAAAAACTTAATCATTTGTAAAGCATTTTTAGTGTGACACTGGAATATTCTTTAGATACATCATGCACAGGATTTTTTTAAAACTACTGATTTAAACCAGTGTTTGACTACTTACTTTTTTTTCCTATTGCATATTAAATAAGATATAAATCTACTTTAAAATACTATTTTAAAAACAGCATGAAGTTTGAATATGTATATATAAGCACACATAAAAATCTACAGAAAATCTACAAAGATCTAAGCTGCAAAAATCGGCAGTGACCTGAAGTTGGAACTCTGAAGAGGTTTTCATATTTACAGAATTGCATGTGATAGCAAGACTCCCACAAAGCCATTACAGAGAGATTTTTTTTTTTCCTTCAGGTTTCAAAAAGAGAGACCCCCCCCTTTTTATCTTCTCCACCAGAATGAAGGGGATCATTACTAACAAATGTTCCTGGAACATAGGCATATGAACTGCAGTTTTCAGAAATTTTTAAGGGGTGGTTCTGTTATTTTCCATAAAAATAAAACCATAAATCGATATATTTATTTATATCAAAGTCAGGTAACTACTCTAAAAAAAATCACTTATTCAATAAAGTGTAAAAAATATCACCAGAAAATTGCCATTAAAACATACTAAACAACTATGAAAATTAACTGGCAAAACAGGAATATATTTTCTAATGACTATATATGGTGAATAATATGACTAAAAGCTAAACAAAAACCATACTACTTCCTACAAGAAAGGGAAATTACTGTTATGGGAATGCATGGAATCACAACCATCTTGAACGTGCTCTGAAAACCTAGGTAATCAAAGTGTTCTAACTTCCATTTCCAGCACAATTAGGATCTCCAGGATTAATGGACACCTACATCTATCTAAGACCTAAAAACTGCTGATTGAGCTTAAATTAAAATCAGATGTGACAAATTAACAAAAGTTGAGCAATTGGGGGTCTTATTTAGTGAAACAGGTCAGTAGCAAAGTATTTCTAATTTAAAGAAAACAATCTGAAAGTATATCTGAAACATCATTTCCTCTTACTAA
Source organism: Ifrita kowaldi (assembly GCA_013398055.1). Lineage (NCBI taxonomy): Eukaryota > Metazoa > Chordata > Aves > Passeriformes > Cinclosomatidae > Ifrita > Ifrita kowaldi. Next base: position 115,140 of record VZRS01008551.1, read on the forward strand.
ATAATGCTAACCACATGTAACTTTTCAAGAGAGATATTCAGGTAACTATTACTTCTCTGTCTCAAAGTAATCTTAGGGACACCTCACTCATGATCACAGGTATGGTTCACCACCACCATTTACCACTACAGAAGGGAAAACCAAATCTTCCAGCTAAGATTCAGCAGACAAGTTAAAAGGTAGATTTGATGATATCACTCTTCTCGCCCATCTACCAATTATATATGAGAAAGGAGACATGACCTAAATAAAAGACCATCTAAGAAAAAAAGAGAGAAAAATATAGGAGGCTTAGCTAAAGAAACTTAAACCATACTGAAATCAGGAGCTCAGTTGTGCAAATATCAATTAAAACATACAGAGAACAAGACTCCACACAAGGGAATTCCTGAATTGTTTTCAGATGTTAGAGGCCCTTTTATTCTCTCTGTATTTCTTTGGTGCAGATCATTAAAAACGTGATAAAACTGCAGCAGAAACAACAGTTATTTTGCCTTAGCTTATGCACCAAGACATAACTAGAAATCTAAGTATTACTTGCATTGATTTTTCCAAAATAAATTTTGGCATACAATAAATTATTAAATAACTTATTTAAATTAATTTGCATATAGATAGAATTTTTGAATTTCCATTTTCAACTTGCTGCTGATGGTGTGTCTGACTTTGCAGTAACATGCTCACCCCTTTTGGATCCTTAGCAAAGTAACTCCCACTGGATCCTTGGGAGATTCTTTCAGGAAAAACTCCACATTCTATAGCTTGTTCTGTTCTCAGAATAATTTCTGCAAATTCTGGATCATCTAAAAATATATTCATATCTGCAGTATGTCCTGTATGCCCTGAAAAACAAGAAAACAACCAGTCTTAAGTGCAATGAATTAAACATAAGCAAACATACTGATAAGCCAACAGCCTTCCCTGCTGACACCCATCCAACAGCAGGCTGATAAATCTGGTCCATTTAATCAGTCCAAGTTTTTTCACCGATTTATCCATGTCTAATCAACTTTTTGTTTAAAGTAAATCAGCCAAATGTGCAACAACAAATTTGAGACTACTACTGCTAAGTGTTTACAATTTTCAAGGATTTTTTAATACTTATTTATGAAACAAATCTAAGGGAAAAAAAAAAGTTCAAAGTCACAACTGTAAAAAAAGCATGAAAGATTTTACATATGATTTTTGCGTCCTGCCCATTACCTACTATTAGGATGGTATTGTACCATTCATTTAAGAGCTTGGCTAACGTTTATTATCCGCTAAAACACAAAGTGAATGCACTGAATAATCCGCTCCATGTAGCGCTCCCAAGCGGTACCAGCAGGGCAGTGAAGGGCTGCACGCCAGCACTATCCCAGCCTTAAAGCACTGTAAGCAACTTGGAGCATGTCTTTACATAGCGACCGGAAGATCAGGTCTGTGCAGACATTTCTGCAACCTCTAGGTTTCTATGCAAACATTTAGAAAGACAACTAGAAAGGAAGGTGCCAGAATACTACTGATCCTTCAATTTTTTCAAACTATTTCTTCACAGGTTTTGATAGTGTAGATTATTATACCTTCCTTTTAAGGCTGGGATTGTTCCATATGTTCACTGAGTGCATTCTAATGGGCCTGTGCATTAGGGCTCATTTCTGCCTTAACAAACAGCTACATTATTCTAAATTAAACATTTACAGATAAAGTTGCTTTGTTCCCATTTCAGCAATTGAAGAAATTTAACATACATCCTTCTGGAATGACAACCAACACAGAATCCATTCAGAAAAGATACTCCTTAACAGTTTGTGGAGAGTCATATAAAAAGAAAACCAACTATCTTTTTTTGTAGCTCAGGACAGTTTTTGAAGCTTTTTAGAACATTAGCACTTGCTTACATGTACCACTTAAAAACAGTAACATGGACTCCAAACAAAAACAATCAAAAAGCATTAAAAATAGGAAAAACTTAGCATAAGTTGGCAATAAGGAAGAGAAACCTTAAAGCTAACAGCAGATCATTCTTAAGAATCAACAGCTACAGCCCATTGGATCAGAATCTGTAACAACTATTTGGCCAATACTGCTGTGATAAATTACACTTTAAGACTTTAGCATGGGACAACAAGAGAGAGGGAAAAGATTCAAAAGTTTTCCTTTGTCACACTTAAGTGAATTAGGGAAATAAAACAAAAGATCCACAATACACTTACTTTTGTGGAAAAAAAATCACTAAGAATCAGTGGTTCTTATTTCACAATCAAGCCTCAACTATCTCCACATATCTACATTCCATCACACAGCTGAGCTCCAACTACGAGATATTTTTGCCAGTGAAAGCAAAATCAGTGTTGTGCACTATACTGTTACCGAATGAAGTGCAACATCCATGCTAAGTCATTCTGCACAATTATCTTCCAGATGAAGAAAACCTACAGATGAACTTTGTATCACATGGATTGCAGCTGTCTATGTGGAAGACTCAGAGGTCAGATTTTAATTTCTGTGCATTTATTCTAGAATCTAGAACCATTAAGTAGTCTCACTGTCTGAGGAAATTCTTCAACCATGTCTTTTCTAACATAAAAGGTAACTTCAGAAAAAATAAATTAAAACAAAAGAAAACAGTTTACACTGCCTGCTGAGGGAAGAAGAGAAATAATTTTTGAAACTCATTATTTGCTCAGTATTGCTACTGTGCTGCTAAGGAAGTATGTTACAACAGTGATGTGGCTGTTCTAAAATATTTATGCTGACAAGGAAACTGGAAGTTTTAAGGAGTTTATCAACCTTCTCCGTATGAAAAATAAGCCATATTAATTGAAGATAGTATATGCTGAATGTGGCAGGGTTTGGGGGTTTTTTGAGTTAGTTTCTTTTTCAAAAATTATTTTAATCAAGTTTTCCACTGAGAAAGCATGTTATGTCACAACTTATTCCCAGTACAGTCTCTAAACTTACAATTATAACTAATCAAGTTCTCTCTTGCAATTACTCTTGAAAATTGCTCTTCTCATTAAACTCCCACTAAGGACACAGGGCTCACACACACAAAGTCGAACTACCAAGCTTGAGAACTTTTTTCACGTTAATTTGGACAAGGCCCAGGTCTGTGAAGCTGCTGTACTGGAAGATATCATCCATGTATGCACCACAACCTGTTCTTTCATCAAGTTAGCATGACATAAGCTAAGCTAAACTAATACACTCTGCAAGAGTAACACGTATGAACTCCTTCAGCACTAAACCAGATTTATACTTTTTAAACATTACCATGATTAAAAGTAGTCCCTCTAACCAATTCCATCTTCTCCTATACAGTCTCCTATTCTGACCATAACTCCATTATGTAAACACTCTGTGTTCCAGTAACATACACCAATAACATCTGGTGCATGTTGGTTCCACCTGACACGTGAAACAATCCTGCACCTTCAAGGGTTACACATACAGAAAAGGTAAGGACAAGGAAACCAGAGATGCTGTAATCAATCACAGTTCTGAGATTTTCTTACACACTTTTGGAGCTGATTCCAAGTAGTACTCTGCATTCACCATCCTAATTGCTTCAGTGGTGCAAGACCCATAGCTCTGGCCTCCACCCTGAAGCATCAACTTTTTTAAAGTTTCTAGAAACATTCTGCTAGCAGCACTGTCTCCTTAAAAGATCTTAAGTCTTGTAGGAAAAAGACAGGAAAACGAACATTTTAATGGCATGTTAACATTACAGGTATGAACTACGCTTGAGACCAGTGCTTAAAAGATGAGATTTCTCTGTCTTTATGGCCAAACAAGTAAAAGTTCTCTGTAGTTACTAAAATGGAATTATTAGCACAACTTATTTTGTTAAACTTGATGTGGGGTTTGTTTGGATTTTTTTTTTAAGTACTCTATTGTTGCAAAAGAAACAGTCTTGCCAGTCTCTGGCAAGAAATCCTACAGTATAATTACAATAGCAAAAACAAAGAAGTGATGGAACTCCACATATTTCTGTCAGCAAACCCATCCTAGATGTATACTTATACGGAAACTTGCACAGAATTAGAAAGCTTGAAAGTCTAAAGAAAAGAAAGTAAGCAATAAATATCATGTAATTTATCGTTTTGCCAGTATATTTAGAATTAGATAATGGGCACACTTATGTCTCTTTTCAAATTAATAACTAAATTCTTGCATTTCTGGACTTTCACACTGTATTTCTCTCTTCAAGACCAGATTTGAAATTATGAAGATAAATTTTTATGAAAACCAAAAATATGACAGTAGAGCCCACATCTAAAACTCTTAAAGCATGTGATGGTACAAAGTGAGCATATGATTAAAACAAAGAACAGACACAGACTGATTTTTTTTCAAGATGAAACAATGGGGGTCACAAAAAAAGTATTTAGTGGGATGGGCAAGTCAAACTGAAAACTTGACACTTCTCCAAGTGTTCAGGAAGCAGCAGCCAGTCCCATCACAGAACAATCTTTAAAACATGCAAAGCCACAAGTTTCAAAAAACATGACAGAAACAAACAAAGCAAGGCCAAACAAAGCAGCAGATAGAGAGCGGGGAGAAGTGACAGTGGAGCCGCTCATGAGGATGCAAATGAGTTCGTGCAGCCCTACACAGGGACAAAGTAGTCGAATTTCGATCCATTCGCAGCATCTTCGCTTCATTATCGGTCCGCGAGCCCATACGTCGAGAGAGATCAACACACCTCTGACCCTCACCGATGCCGTGCCATCGGACATGGCACATGGAGCGCACTTCAGCCCCGACAGGTATTTCTGTAGCCTAGCTGGAAGGACAGAGCGAGGCAGGGGCTGCCTCTGCCCCCAGACCCGCGGGTCCCCTCCCCCAGCAGAGCAGCGCAGCCCGACCGGCGCTGCCGCCCCCGGCCGCTCCCCGCGCGTCC
>VZRS01008551.1:122939-221096 GCA_013398055.1 Ifrita kowaldi
GGGCCGCGGCGGCCCCGCGCAGCCCCGTGAGCGCGCAGGCCGCCCCGGGCTCACGGACTCGCTGCCCTCTGGCACAGCGCCACTGCGGTGTCCGGCCGGTGGCTTGGGAGAGCCGCTGCTGGGATGGCAGAAACCTTACGGAGCCGCAGAGTGAAAGACCGCGTTTGGGAGGGAAAAAAAATTACTGCCTTAGGTTGTGCATTTGCCGAGAAAGGCCCAGCGAACAGTTAAATAAATGTTTAAAAACAGTAAGATATTAGCACATTATTACACGAGGTAAAAAGCGATACCTGTAAGGTGCCAAAGCAATGTATTTCATTGCTTCCAGCGTATAAAAATCATTGTCAATGAATTAGCAAATATTTCGGTTCTCGAGCATCCTCATTTATATCATCTATTGTTTCCAGCTTAACTTTGGTACCACACTTCAGAAACTAATCAGATTTACTGAACTAGCTGTTTTGTTACTGGGGCGTGTGAAAAGGTCTCTGGACCTATAAAAATCTTCATGGTTTTATGGGTCCCTGTCCTTTTGAGAATCTTGTCTGCAGTTGGCAAAGATGGGTGCAGTTGTTAATGCAGTAAAGAGCACAAGAAGAGCGTGTTTCTGGTTGCAGGTTTTGACATATTTTGGAAATAGTTTCCTTCCCTATTAGATAATAACTAGAAAGGAAAATGCGTAGATAGGAAGATGTGTTACGTTAAAACTGTATTTCCCCTTTGCTCGTGTTTTTGGTTCTCTAATATCTGAGTATCTTCCCTTTTGTGCTGTTTTCTCTGTTGAGTTCTTCTTGTTGTGCATCATGTCTAGAGAATACATCAAATAGTCTATAGTCTTTTAGGGAGTAATTAACATGTATGCCCTGCAGTGGTTTTGTGTGTACCATAAAGACCACTTGAAGGTGAAAAATATCCTGATTGTTTTAATGTCGGGGTGTGCTAATGTAATTGTACTTAATACATGGAAAAATCATTATTTAACTTTTCTCTGAATACAGGTTCACAACATTAGATAGTATAAAAGAACATAATGAAAATACAAACTGCTGTTTAGCATGAGAAAGAAGAGTAACAATAATCAAACAAGTTGCATAAAGTTCTGTTAATTTTTCATTTCCAAGTTTCATGTTTACTGTTATATTATTATTAAGGGGAAATGTCCTGAAGATGGATGGGATGAAAGCACCATTGAATTGTTTCTGCATGAACTTGCTATAATGGATAGCAATAACTTCCTGGGCAACTGTGGTGTTGGTGAGAGGGAAGGAAGAGTGGTGTCAGGACTTGTTGCCCGAAGGCATTACAGGTACAAATTATTGACAATTTGAACTTAAGGTGTAAAATCATGCTTCTGGATGTCATACACTCATTGGACTGCATTTTACTCTTTGCCAAGACAAAAACAGTATTAAAGACGTAAGCAGGTGTCTACTGTTATTAGCTTACTTGAGCAGCTGCTGCATTTCAGCCGTGGGTGAAGTTAGCTCTGTAAGCTTGTATTTTATAAATTACTTCAGGATCCTCCACTCCTAAACTAAATAATGTTTGATATTTATAAATGCAGTTTATAACCATAATTTATAAACAGAAATATTCCATGATAGATAACATAGAATAGCAAAGTGATAGATGAAGTGAAGATGTATAAGACGGGCAAAGTGATACATATATATGTGTATATATAGATATGTATGGCTTTGTATATATATTTGTCACAGTATGTGTTATTTCCGTGCCTTATGGAGGTGAAGCATTTGTCAAGTGAGTGTTTATAATACCACTATGCCTATGCTGTGCTACACTGTAGACAACTCATTTTTGTTTTCCTTGGTTGTGTGTCTGAACATGTCAGCATTTATAATGCTGTTTCAACAAACATCAAGAAGTGCTGAGGTGCACTTAAAAGTAAACCTGCCAGATGCTAAAGGTGTTGCTATTATGGGTCTTCTCAAAGTTTTTACTTGCATGCAGGAGCATTGTTGATCTGCTGTTAAAAAAACCCCCAAAATTTCATACAAATATATGTAATTTGTTAAAATGGAATTAATTGTGGCAGATATTGATGTTGAATTGGGTACAAAGTTTTCCACGATTGTTTATTAAGTTCTCTTCAGTCAGCAAGAATTGGAATGTGAAAAAACTTGATGCATGTTTTCAACTTCTTTTGTTTAGGTTGATTCATGGAATTGGAAGATCAGGTGATATTTCTGCAGTACAGCCTAAGGCTGCAGGTTCAAGCCTTTTGAACAAACTTACTAATTCAGTAGTTCTGGATGTTATAAAACTGGCTGGTAGGTGTAAATTTGAAAAATCTCAGTTGTTTGTGAAGTTACATCATGGGTTCCTCATGTTAATTTCTGACTTGCTTTTTGTGTGCAGGTGTCCGGACAGTGACCAGTTGCTTTGTGGTTCCTATGGCAACGGGCATGAGTCTAACTCTGTGTTTTTTAACACTGAGGCACAAGAGACCAAAGGCAAAATACATTATCTGGCCTCGTATAGACCAGAAATCTTGCTTTAAATCAATGATAACTGCAGGTAAGGAGGTAACTGATTGATTACACAGTGTGTGTTCTTCTAACAGATATGAAACTTCCAACTATCAGAGTGATCAGTTCATATCCTTACAGTAAGATACAAAAAAGACTTAATGCATGGTAGCTCTGCTTTATTTCTGTACTCCTGATTTCCAGCATGTAATTAAGACATGTATGCTGCTTTCCTAATGCCTTGCAAAATGCAGGTGTGTGCTGTGGTACAAAGGTGTATAAAGTAGTCAAGTGAGAACACAATACTAAGTTACAGTTCACCCTCAGAGTAAGATGCCTGATATGCTGTCCTTAGATTTATGTAAAACCAAAGCTCATGGTTCAAATCTCTCTCTCTTAAATTTATGCAAAAACTTGTGGCCTAGGAATTGTGATCAGAAGGTGACAATCTGTCTCATTTGCAGTCTTTTCTGTTAGAATCTATTAAAGCAACAGTATCATGAAGTGTTTTTCAAATGTATACTGGAACTAAACCCCCACAATTAGCCAGAGATTTGTTGAGTTACATTCAGGTCTTGCTCTTTTTGGTCAGGTTTTGAGCCTGTGGTGGTAGAAAATGTATTAGAAGGTGATGAGCTACGGACAGACCTTGAAGCAGTGGAGACCAAAATCAAGGCTCTTGGTGCTGAAAATATTCTTTGTGTGCATTCTACAACATCTTGCTTTGCTCCAAGGGTACCTGATAGGTAAGCAGTCTTTGTAAAAAGTGTGTTATTTGTTACTGTAAAAACAAATAAACATCCCCAACAACAACAACAACAAAACCCAATCAACCAAAACTATCATGTTTTGACCATCCATCTTCCTAAAATTGCTTCTGCCAACAATTAGTAAAGGTACTTTAATCCCCTTCCAGAAAAATATATTAAAAAGGTGAGAATTACAGAGCAGGTTTTTCTCCTGTCATAAAGGTGAAGTTAATGATGATCTCTTGTGGTGAAATTAATGTCATTTTGCTGGTGCTTTTCTTAAAATTTCATGGAAGTAGTAAAAGTAGACTCTCAGAGAGACATAATCCAGGAAATGTAGCTCCATAGCTAATGCCATGTTTTAATGTTACTGTTGCCTTTTCTACTCTTCTCCTCCAGCCTGTGATGAATTTTCCTAGGCTGTTAATGGTTACAAAAAAAAAGAAAAAAGCTACAGCTAAATTTAAAGTCAGCTTGAGTTACTCTTTTCTGTATTATGCTGATGTTTATGAGGGCAATTAAGATATACCAATAAAGGGAAACTCTTGGAAGCATCTGGGGCAGGTGTGTTGAGTGACTGTAAGGTACAATTTGCCCTGCTGTGCCTTGGTTTCACCATTTGCTGCCTGACTGCATGATGATGCTACTTAAAATTTCCAGTGCTAAATCACCATTAAAAAAAATTTAAAATGCATTGCATTCTTTCCTAATACTGTGTGTCCATACACATAACTTTTGAAGTTGCTACAAAGATTTCATTCAAGCTCTAGCTGAAGCTGAGATGAACACTGCAGCTATAGAGAGGAAATAGAATATTTGACACATTATTTCAACCTGTGCATTGATTATGAAATACTTCTCAATCTGAAGCTGACCTGCTGGAGTACAGGTGCCTGAAGCACTTGGTATATTGAGTCATTTGTCCAAAATGACCATTTGCAAAACCAGCATTCTCTATTTGCTTAAGAAAATAAGTATGAAAAAGCAAATTCCTTAGGTTTTACAGCTGAACGGGTGTATTTTTGTGGGCTTGTATGTAGTGTGCTGAAGTAGGAAATATTAATAAGATGACTTTTTTAACATGGTTTTAAATGTAGTGTCTCAGTAATTTCTCTTTAACTGTTTTTAATTTATTGTTAAATTGAAAACACTTGTTTAGAGTTCCTCTGCAGAGTGTGCTTCTTTGTTAATTACTTTGTTATTTGGAAAAATTACTTGTCTACTCACAAGAACAGGAAAGAAATGTTATTGACTCTGAAATGTGGCAAGTAAAGATATGTTTTGCTCTCTTTTTGTAGCTTAAAAAAACTCCCAGTATTTATCATAGGTTAACCTAGTTGCTAGAGGGAAGGATGGGAGTTAAAATCATATAATTCTGTCAGAATACTATGAACATTGCTTGAAGTTGACTTGCAGATTTATTGGCTAACTTAAATCACAGCTATCAAAATTGAATGGTCTATTTTATAGCTTGGGTAAATGAATCTTCTCCTTATCTGCTTCCTCTTTTTGACATGCTGCGATTGTTTTGTCCTCTACAACTAAGAGATGAATTATTAGGTAGTGGCACTATGTTATGATATACCACAGATATAGGAAGATTTGAATGTACTTTCTGTTTAAAGGAAACTGTCAACTGTTGAAGGCCATAACCTTCATCTTCCTATAGGAAGGAAAACCCTGACAGCATTTCTGGAGGGTGCAATTTTAAATGTCTGTTTTTAAATATCTGCATTTGTAAGGCTTTATTTAGTTGTGGTGGTCGTGTTTTAAAATTTTAAGTAGTTTTATGGCTACTGTACCAATGGCTTTCCTTTGAAGTATTGTTTAACTCTGTGGGAGTAATTCTCTAGTGTATGAACCCTCTTTCTCACAGAGGCATCGGTTCTCAGACAGTATTTTACCTGCTGTTGCTGTGAGGTGTTTCTAAAACTGTAGTTCTAAAACTGTATTTAAGAGAACCAAAGGGGAAAAGTGTCCTTTTCAGTTGGTTTGTGTGCTTAGCAGAGTTCTGTATCTTCTTACTTTCAGTACTAGAAAAGAAGAACAAAGCTCTCTTTTCATTAACTTTAACAAACAGGAGAGAAAGAAAGGAAGAATAAACTGGGGAATATTTCTCTATTTGTGACTATTCAGAACTTCAGTAGTGAACTTACATTAATGCTATATTTTAATTATATGATTAGTAGCACTTTCAATGCTACATTCTAGGCCTTGGAAGCAGGTGCAGGTGCAGACAGGTGCTGTTTATCGTTTGCTTGTCTTGCATACTAACACATTCTCTTCAAACTGTAGCATTCTCACTCTGTATTGCAAAATGGATCTAATTGTTCAATGGAATATTTTTAGGAAAAACGACTTTTCTGTTTTCAGTACTTGTAGAAGATAGGTTATTGCTCCTTTAGTTTTCAGGAGGTGAGAAAGATGAGCATACATAGCTGTATACCCTCTGTGTTTCTAGTTTGGTGAAATTCTCTGCCTGCACTTGAAAAGAAAAGGGAAACTGTGTTCCTTTGAGTCTCTCTAGAAGGTGAGGAATGAGTCTGATTAAGAACCAGCAGATCAGAAGACAAAAGCTTTGCCCTGCATGTTGTTTCCTCAAGTATTCTGTTAATGAGGGGAAGCCATATGAGGAGCAGCTGAGGTCACTTGGTCTGTTCAGCCTGGAGAAGACTGAGGGGAGACCTCATTGCAGTTACATCTTCCTCATGAGGGGAAGAGGAGGGGCAGGCACTGATCTCTTCTCTATGGTCCCAGTGACAGGACCCGAGGGAATGGCCAAAGTTGTGTCAGGGGAGGATTAGGTTGGATATCAGGAAAAGGTTCTTCACCCAGGGGTTTGTTGGGCACTGGAACAGGCTCCTCAGGTGGTAGTCACAGCACCAACCCTGACAGAGTTCAAGAAGCATTTGGACAATGCTCTCAGGCACATGGTGTCACTCTTGGGGATTGTGCTGTGCAGGGCCAGGAGTTGGATTTGATAATCCTTGTGCGTCCCTTCCAACTCAGAATATTTTGTGGTTCTGTGTTGATAAATGTGAAAAATTATTGGGCATGCAGATCCTGACAAATATCTTGACTGTAGAAGATCAATATGTACATTACATTACTGGTGTTTCCTAATCATAAAGTACTTTTGATTTTTTAAAGATAATATGGTGACAATGATTTCCTAAGGATTGATGTTCAGAAAATTTAATATGATGCTTGCAGCAGAATTTTGCATTGCAGAACAACACTGGACAATGTAATAGAAATAGAATGCAAAGGAATGTCACCTCTTGGAAAATGTTTTCATACTCTGTCACATTTTATATGTATGTCAGTAAATTACAGTGAGAGGCTGTACAGAAGAAGATAGAGTAAAAATGCATTGGAAGTAGAGTTTCCTGATTTTTTTAAAGGTAATATTACCTTTATGATCACTTTAAATTATTTTATATTGCCTAATTTTTTCAAATAGATTCTATTTCTAAAATAGATTCAAAAGTTTGGGGAAAATCATGAGTAATTTTAAAAAAAATACAGCATGATTGGAGTGCTTCAGAAAAGGCTACTGCATATATGTATGTTTAAAATGCAGAAGGATCTTACTTTAAATGATCAGTGTGCTCGCATAAATCTTAATTTGACTGATTAATCAATCCAGGTTGAGCTCACTGTGATTTCAGGAGGTTCTAAAGGCAAGTGAAGGGTAAACAGCTGAACAAATTTTCAATTTGTTGATGTCCATATTCAGGCATTTGGGGGCTCTCCATTCCTTTAAAGAATTTTCTTTTCTCTTAATCAGTTTGTCTGAAACATGCAAGTGAGATTCCAGGCAAAGGGTTGAATGCTAGTACTTTGAAATAAACAGAAACATGTAAAAACTTCCTGTTATAGGATGCACAGATGCTTTTGATTCCCAAGATACTCTTGAAACTACTATAGACTGTTTTTTCCATTGATTATTAGACAAAAAGAAAAAAGTGACTAGCTAAAGCTATGTTAGTTAGCATTAAAGTAACAAAAAAAAAGCTTGTATCTAAAGCAGAATGGTTTGGGATATATTTACCAGTGTCCAGACAAAACTTAAAGTGAAGCAAGAAAAATCTCAGACTAGATCAACAATTTGCAATGTATGTAAAAGCCAGTAGAATTTTCATCTTAAGTTTTATAGCTTAAGGTGACAAATACTGCCTTGAGGTACTAATCAAAAAAGTTACTTTTCTCATTCTGGCTTCCTTGTAGACCTTTCAGTCTTTTAATGGTCTGACTTGTAAGATGAGCTACAGTAATCAATGCTTCTCTAAATTACAATTTTATGCTCTCAGGCTGGAGGAACTGTCTGTGATTTGTGCTAATTATGACATTCCACATATTGTCAACAATGCATATGGACTCCAGTCTTCAAAATGTATGCATCTTATCCAGCAGGTAGGAGCTGTGTATTTCCAGTAATATTTTTTAGCAAGTATAAGTAAATCTGTGATTGTAGACAACTTAGCAAACTTTGTGAGATACTTTGTAGCTTTGAGAGTAATCCCATGCATGTCTGATATTTGAACAATTTTCTGAGAAAGCAAAACAGACAAAAATAGAATTTAAACATAATAGTTGTTTCTATTATGTGCTTTTTATGTAACCCTAAATTTATTTAGGTTTTGTGTATGTTCATGTGTCTTTCATAATAGAAAAATGTCCTTAATAAGGTTTCTTAAAATATTTCCTAAGGTTGTTGACTAAAAGTGGCATAATGGATCATACCTGAATAGAAATTAAGCCTTCAACAGGATGAGTTACAGATTTTCAATTGAAGGTACAGGATTCTACAGCAGCACTTGATAGATGTTGTCACTGTTAAAATATTGTTGGCACAGAGCATGGCTGAGGACACTGGTTTAAGTTCAATGTTATGTTCAGAAAAGTTTAGTTTCTGTTACTGTTTAGTTTGAAGAGGATGTTGCTTGATGTCTGAGATCAGTCATGAAACAGTTCTTTCATTTTTCCTCATTGTATTGTATGTGCATTGTTCTTCAATATTCTTTTTTCTGTTACCTATTCAAAAGAATAGGGGGTTAAATTTTAATAGAATCCAGAGGATCCTGAACTACTAGTAATTTTAAATATGCTGGCCATCTTTTTTTCTGATTGCTAAGACATTACTAACAGACAAGCTTAATGTACAATTGTGACAGAAATATCCTGTTGGCATTTCTAAATACTGAAAGACTGAGGGGTTTTATGAAATAGAAAATGCTTTATTTGTAACGTACTTAGGACATGTTTATTGTATTTAATTTGCACAAGTTTAGTGAGAAACTAACATGAACGAGGCTGTGGAAATGCTGGGTTTTGCTGCATGAAATGTTCTAACGAAAACATTTCAGACTATAATGCTACAAATAGAATTTTTACTGAGTTGGTTTCTGTATTTTTTCTAGACTCGGTAGGTTGGTTGTTCCTTGCTTATGCAAATGTGCACATTTGAGCTCTGATTTGCTTTACATTTTTTTACAAAATTTATTTTGTGTGCTAGAAAATTTTCTGTTTATGTGAATGTAGTTATTAATGAATACTTAGGAATATGTACATGCTGAGCACAGTGTGAATAGAACTTGCAAGAGTACCACAGGAAAAAGCTTTTGAGACCATTTCATGTTGTGCTTTTCGTCTGGTGGTCTCCTGTCAATTAAATCAAGAGGTAGCTGCTGGCATTCATGTTCCCATCCAAAAGCTGACAAACTTGGAGCGCTTCTTCCTATCTCCTGTGCATTAAACTATCAAAACATAGAACTAATAAATGGAGTTTAGTTGGCTCTGCTTTTTTCAGTCTGTTTGCCATAGGTATTAACTCTGTTTCTACTTCTTGCATTTAGTATGTAGTCTTAAAAATATGTGTATTTGCATGTATTTTAATAGGTATGGGGTTTAAGCTACTTTTCAGGTTCTCTTATGCTGCATACTTTTTAATGGTACAGTTCACAATTGCATGTTACTCAAATTGAAGATGTACTGCAGAATCTACATTTTTTCATTTGAAAATATGAGTGGTTAGGTATAAGGATGTGGGGGATATCTGCTATAAGAAGTTACTTGGATCTTGATTTTGAAAGCAGCCTTAGAAGGAGTGCTCTAACAAGCCTGTTTATTTATTGCAAATTTTTATATGTATTGAAAAAAGCTTTGCTAATGAAGCATTAACTTGTAGCCTTTTATTGTGAGAGTTGTAAAAAGTGTTTGGGGTTGAACAGTTTTAACTATATAATTCCTGTTAAATTTTGAGGGGTTTCTTTTTGGTTGTTGTTGAAAAGAAGCTACACTTAGACTTGCAGGAACTAAAATTGGTATTTTAAATCACAGCAAAATGGGAATTTGTAAGGTACTATGTTAAGCAGACAATGGTACTAATAGTGAGCAGTGCTAGAAAAGGTAATACCATGATTTTTATGTTTTGATCAGAAATGCAGTATGTGAGAGTTTCAGGAGTTATATTTATTTTAGCTGCACTTTTATATAATTATGATGGTATCACGTTTCCTTTTTTTTCTAATGTATGCTGTGGCTTTTATTTTTTGTCCTTTTTGATAAAGGGTGCTCGAGTTGGCAGAATAGATGCTTTTGTTCAGAGCTTGGACAAAAATTTTATGGTTCCAGTAGGTGGTGCTATCATTGCTGGCTTCAACGAGTCCTTCATTCAGGAGATCAGCAAAATGTATCCAGGTAACTGGTTCATGGACTGATTTCAGCCATACAAAATAACTGTAGAAAACTTGATTATCAGCTTTCTTTCACATAAAATTTATTTTTGCCACTTTAATCTGTATATTGGGGTTTTTTTCAGGAAGAGCATCTGCGTCTCCTTCTTTAGATGTCCTCATTACGCTTCTGTCTCTGGGAACCAGTGGCTACAAAAAGTTACTGAAAGAGAGAAAGGTAAGCTTTTTGGCAAGCAGTATTTTCTTGAAGTCAGCTGTAACAAAGTCTTGTTGCAAAACTGCTTTGTGTAGTAAATCCAGCTTCTGTCTAGAAAGCTATTGAACTTAGTCTGAATCTGGAAAGTCAGTTTGATATAATTACTTCTTGTCTAAATGGCGCTCATGAGTAAGCACGATTTCCATGTTGTTGTTTGTTCAAACCAGAAAGCTAAACTGAGGTGCTGTACTATCTTGTACAGTATTCATATTTGTTGTTCCAAAGTGTGACTGATATAGTAGAATTTTGTCCACAAAAACTTAAATGGAGAAATACTGTACTGTGTTATCATGGTCACACTGCTTCAAGGACAGGAGATTGGACACTCAGAGTAACCCAGGGTCTGTACTCTTCCTCTTTTGTCCCTGTTGTGCCTTTGTGCTATGATAGTGCTTAATTAAATGTTTGTGTACCATATTCTGTGGAGAATCACAGCTTCTGGTTGGGTTATAAATACCGTGCATTGCCACAAAAAGAGAAAAATATTGTCATTTTAGGTATTCATCTAGACACACAGCTAAGTTTCTTCTCTGCTTTTCACAGACTATGGGTTTTAAGTTGGGTATAATTGCACTACACAAAAATCCAGTGGATGTCAGGTTGGAATTTGTATATCTTGAGTTATCCTTAATTCTGGAATAAATACATGCCTGATTTTTCTCTCTTTATGTAGTAATACAGAAGATTCTTTTTATAGAGGCTTTATATAAGGAAATGCTGTGAATTAAGTACTATTAAATTAATAATTTTAAACTATGCGTTATCTATTTCATTGTTTTATTTGAAAACTATGTTCCAATTGTTTCCTGCTGACAGCTTGCTGCTATCTCTGATTATGTGGCAGAGCAGCAGTTCTGGATGCTTTGACTTATTTCTAGCTGCTTATAGAGGCATCTATAAAGTCTGTACTGGAACTGAGATGCCATAGGAATAGCTAGACTATAGAAAACCAAACCAACTTAGTGGCCTTACAATGACTAAGAAGTGATCTGTGCAACAAAAATGAGAACAGCTTATGAAACACTGAAAGCAGTTACCACTTTTGCCTCTACTGCGAAATTTTATTGTGTACTGTTGTATGTATTGCCATGTATGTTTTGTGTCTTCATTAAAAGCAAATTGTATTTTTTCCCCTTTACTCTTATGTTCAAAGGAATCTAAAGTGAATTTATTGTTTTCTACAAACCTGATTTTGATGTTAGATTTCTACCAGTTGCAGATGTATAAAGGGCAGTAGAAATATTGTCCGAGTCATAAATAATAATTCTTTCATAAATGTCTTAATGAATAGCTGTATACTTTGAGTCATCTCATTTTCTTGGAAGTAGAATTCTAAAGTGAATAAAGTATTATATTTTTACAACTTCAGGTCTTTTTATTTCAAATGCGAGTATACTCCATAAACAGAGCCTTATATATGGCATAAATATGTTTCTTTTATTGGATTTGCTGTAGAAATAGAAACATTTTTGCTTGAATCTGTTTGTTCCTGAATTGTAAAAATGCAATAGTGATAGTTTATTGCCTGTGCTCTGAGGAAGCAGAGGCAGAGCTATTAAGCTTCCAGCAGAAACTATTTATAGCTTGACATTGAGTACTCCTTTCTATACTGGTGCAGCTGCACCTACTCACACAAAAAAATCAGCTATAAAAAACTTCAGGTATTTTTTTTTTCTTTCTCTTTTTACCTGATCCTCATTCGCATGGGTGTTACTTCAGGCTATTTGAGCTTAGGCCAGACAGACCAGAATATTACTGAGAAGAGATTTGTCTCACACAAGCAAGGAAAGAAATAATCTGCCCAGCTTTTCTTTTACACAGATTAGCTGTTTAATACAGGAAGGGAAAAGATTATAACAGGGAGAGGAGCATATACATGGAGTGGGATTTTTCTGACGAGCTGGAAGTTGTGCAATTGTCCAAGAGTGTGAGATTATATGTGTAGTGATATGAAGGAGTACTGAATTTTCAGAATTCCTGTTTCTACATTTATGTGGTGGTTAGAACAGTGGTTTTCTGATCTCAGTAGGCAATTCTAGGTCCTTTTGCCATGCAGATAACAGCTGGTCCATTGTCAAATTTGTTAATATCTTTGCTTTTAAAGAGCTCATAACATTATGTAAAGGTTGTGTTTTATAGCAACTTTTGATGCCTCAGTACAGGTTACGTTATGTCCTGTATTTTACATTTCTAGGTCATAGAAGTTGCTATTTTCATATATGTATGTCTGTGTCTAAACCAGGCCACGTGAAGTAAATATTGTTGTTGCACTATGTAATGGCATAAACAACAGGCTTAGTTGTCATCTCAAATTTTATGGAGAGCAAGAGCCCTACATTCAGAGTTTACATTCAGAACTCTACAGACCAGGTTTAATACCTGCTATTATCCAATATGGTCCTTTTAATCCACTTAACTAATTATTAGACCTGTATTATTGAAGAGGTGATGGTTTTATTTTGTTTTCAGCAGTTATGGATTTCCTCATTAGACTTTCTTTAATCTAACAATCAAGATAATTATCATTTTCTTAAATGCATTTCTGTGTTACTGTGGGATGTGATAGAGCTTTTTATATTGGTATCCATCTGTCTGCATACTTTCTGGGAGTAAAACTGGAGTTATTTTTATGTCCTTATGGAGTATGTATCTAAAATATTTAAAATCATACAGAGTGGGAGGAAATTGTTTGGGTTTTACAATTCAGTAAAATCCTGGGTTTCTGTTTCATGAGTTATCATTGATGTAGTTGTTCTGATTGGAATAAAGTATTTGTACAGTTCAGTGTGAATTTGTATTGCTGCTCTGCTTATGATGGAAGAAGAGGAAAGCCATTTCATGAGGGATATTAAAAATGTAAAAAAATCAGCTATTCTCAAAGTGAGATAGACATTTGTTACTCCTCTTTTTTTTTCTAGTCAGTTTGCTACACTGTAGCATGTCAAACATGAGAATATTGTGGGATTTTCCTCATGTGAAGTATATGTATTCAAACCATATTCAAACTTTAGAGTAGCTGAAGGCAAATGAGTTTAAATGAACTGTTTTAAATGGTGTTGTGTAGTTAAACAAATGCCAAACATGATGGAAATTTCAGAGAGACCTCCATAATTATAGCCTGTGTTGGAGAAGTGTGGGTCCCAGGGAGGCTGAACTCAAGGTCTCTCAAGTGCTGAGGAGAAAATGTGTTGATTGCTGTTTTTAAGAAAGACCTTTAAAAATGTGAATGTTAGTGTTACCAAATCAGATTGGCAAGACTTACTGGGCACTTTCTGTTAGATTACACGTGTTAGATACAGATGATGTAAAGATTTAAAGGTTCTGTAATTCACTTTGTATTTTTGAAACTTTCCGGTATAAATCCAGAACAAAATTCCTGCAATGCAAGAGAATCTGAGGAGGGTGTGTGGTATATGCAGGTGTCACACACAAACACATACAGTTTGTCGTGTGTTTGGCTGCATTTGAAGGCTTCTTCTGGGCTCTTATCTGCTGGCAGGTGTCCATGCTCAGCACTGCAGCTTCTCTGACAGGTGCTGTGGTGCACCAAGTGGTCTGGTCACATCACAGCTCAGATGCAGCTGAGCATTCTGAGGCACAAAGCAGAAGAGAGGATGTGATGGCTGCATTATAAAACAGCTGCTGCTGCAAAGTAAGATGGGAGCAGATCAGTCTCAGCCAAGCACAGGAGAGCTGGCAGTCTGTGTGTAGTGTGAAGAGGCTGTAAAATGACTCTTGTGCAGTGTCCTCTACCATGCCATAAGCAGCTCTGTGGCTGTTCCCTGAGGACAGCTCATCTTTTCCGATGAGAGTGACACAGGGAGGAAGGCAGAGTGTTACAGGTGGTTAGAGCCAGCTAAGACAGTTTCAACCCTGGCCTTCATCAGCTGCCTCTTTGTCAGCTGGTATGGAACTGATAGCTTATTTATTACCCCTATCTTCTTTTTCTCTGGAGTTACTGGCTTTTTTGCTTACTTGTTTCTCTCTAGTTATTTTCATTTGCAAGAACAGTGCCTATCACAATGGAGCAATGAATGCAGAGTCACCCACACTAGTGTAGGTTCTATTAAAAATAGTTTTATAATGTAAATATAGTATGATTCAAATATTTTTAATGATTGTTACAACATTTCTTGAAAATATTTTTGTATATGTATGTGAAAGTAGGCTGTTTTGACCAAACCATTGAGTTATTTGGCATATTTGATGCATATAGTGTTGTTGATTTGTTCTTTGCTTTTTGAAGGGTTTTGTTGTCTTAGGTGGTGGAAGAACCAGAAGTGAAAGGCATTTCCACATAGTTTAGCATTCATTTCTCTAGCCTAATGAGGTTTTGTGATAAGTTTCTAAGGTAAAAGAGTGAATTAAATAACGAAACTTAACTGACATTTAGTGCTTGGGTTGCTCAGTGTAACTTCAGCGTAATAGTTTGCTTCATTAGAGAAAACTTGAGTGCCTGCTACAGAAAATCTATTATGTAAGAGCTCAATTATATGTAATTGCTTAGGGTGCTTATAAATTTTCCATATAAGAGAAATATTTTATAATGGAGGTTGGTTATAGATTTGACCTCACAAAAATATTGCTTTAATCTGTTTTTTGGAAAGGCAGTTAATCTATTTTGCAACAAACTTCTGAAACTATAAAATATCTAGAGGGCTTCCAATGGAAAGATGCAAAATAGCATTGTTCATAAAAAGAGGAAACTTTGAATTTGTGTTCATTTAGCTTCAGTCAAACTGATGAAAATACATACTTGGATTTTTTTTGCCATCTTTCCATTTTCTTTTGTTTTAACAAATACCTATGTATGTAAAGGTTCATCTAGTAACCTAATTTCATTGAATAGATTTAATTAAATTCAATACATTTATGCAGTGGGTAACTTTTTATACCAACTTTCAGTAATAATTCCAGTGTTCCTTTCAGCAGTCCTTTCAGTAATACTGTAAGAGATTTATCAGAGAATTCACACAGATACAGCACACAAATATTTTTTGGAAATTGGTCTTGTTCCAGTATATTTTTTCTCAGTACTAATTTCACCAATAATATATCCATAGTAGGCACAATTTATGTATATTTCTATAATACTTTGCTTCAGTTTTAGGAGTAAGTAGCCAGCAGAGGGAGCACAAATTAATTTATGATTTTTATTCCAAAAAAATACTAATAAAATGGCTAGCACATTAGTGATGCTTATTATGGAAAGTAACAAATGAATAATATGTTTATATACAGTGAGGGACCAGAGGAAAGGCAAAAGTGTCTGAACATCTGAAACATAAATATTTTTTAACTTCTGTGAGTGAACTGTAAATAAACTCTAAACTGAAGCCATAAAATCACTTGAATTATGGGAACAAGAATGATTTTTTCACAGATTTCCAGTTCTGATAATTAAACATATGTACCTCCCCATTTTTTTTGTTTGTTCAAGTATTACAGAAGCTTTATGTTTTTGTGGATAGTTGTATCAAAAGTCTAATTCATTTAGACAGTAAGAGGGTCCTTTTTTCTCTCCTTCTGAATTTGTTCTGTGGTTTTAGGAAGTACAGGTGGGGAGCTGTGTTCATTTAGTCGCTCATGAAGGGAGATGAGGTTTCCTGCAGTGGTTCAAGAAAAGCAGCTGTAACATTCTTCTAACTTAGGTACCACGAAGCTCATTTGATTTCATAAGACCTTGGGGAGGTTCTGTTCAAAGGCATAATTTTGATCACAAGCTGTAATTTGTATCTGTCAGAGTCCACAGGTCAAAGCAGGATACTGGTCTACAAACAGAAGAGGTGATTCTATTTAAAGAATGAAAAATCACTTGTCAGGTCCAGAAATTGATGAGGATGCTTAAACAGGCAGGCACACTGAAGCAGATAAGCAGGACAATTTTTATGGCCTGAAAGAGGAGAAACCTGGTGTTTAATATCTTTTAAAAAGGCTACCCGGTGTCTGTATGGTTTTGCTAGTTTTTATGAGAGACTAAGCATTAAAAAGAAGGGGAAAAAAGCTAAAGCATACAATAAGAAGAATGATGTTTATTCTCACTGTGTCCATAAGTGTTTTGAGCTGATATCTGAAGAGGAATATATTAAACTGAGGAAGAGCATGAGCAATTATCATAGATTACTACTGGGGAAGAGGGAGGATATAAAATACAGATTAAGTAAGAGAAACAGCCTTTTATGTGCAGTGTGACTTGTATCTGAGCCAAAGTATTTATGAATCTCAGTCTTATGACACTTTCACAGTAAAGGTGCAATCCAATTAAGTGATAGCAGAAATTCAGATATTTCCATTGTTGTAGTCAGCTTGAACAGGAGGGGGGTCCTAGGAAAAGGACAGACTGCTCAACAGAGCTGAGTATTCAGGAGAGTGTATGTTGTGTGAAACAAAATACAGTCAAATGTGTACTCATAGCCTCTTTGAGACACTGGATTTTTGTTGTCATCCAAAAAAGAAGTCTCTGCACTAGTGGGAAATGTGATTGTGTGATACCTGGTAACAGAATGTACTGCTTTTAGTCTGGAATGTATTAATAGAGAGAAGACAGAGTGAGGAGCCATTTGCCATGACGTGGCCGTCTGTGATGGTAACAGGTCATTCTCAGTGTCTTGGGGGGCTGGGGCACGGGAAGGCTCTTGAAAAGTGGGGTGGGGTAAGACCTGCTGTGCAGTGGGAATCTCTTCAAGATTTTTTACCTCCCTAGGTTTCAGGGCCACAGAGAGAATAAATGACATCCCAAGCACATATATTAGACCAGATAGAGACTTTTGTATCAGCTTTAGAGATAAGAACAGTGTTCAGGAAATTGAGCTGTTCCTTTATAGAATTATTTCAGAGAATTGTCTGATGCACTTACTTGGTACACATGAAAAGAGAATCATCTGAGCACCTGTAGGACGTAATGGAGATTTAACAGTTTTGTGAAATAGGTACTATTTTCTCTGTTTGATAGCTAATAATAAAAAATACTGCATTTTTTTTTTTCAGGAGATGTTTTCGTATCTTTCATGTGAGCTGAAGAAGCTGGCAGATAACCACAATGAGAGACTGTTAGACACACCACATAATCCCATTTCCTTAGGTAATCGTTGGGGGTTTAACTTTAAAAAAAATCGAATATACTGTGGATTTATAATGCACTTTCATATACCATTCCTATATATTAAACATCACTACACTCCACTAAATTGAACCCAATAAGGTAACCTACTATAAAAGTAGAGTAGTAACTTGGACCCATTATTTTGTTCCTGTCCAACATATTCATTTGACAGAAATTAATTCAAGACAGGCAGAAGATGTTAGCATGTAGTAATACTTTTTATAAAGTAGATTTAAAAATAAATTAGGGTATGATTATTTTACTCATCATCTTAGTATTGTAAAAGAGATTATGGAATTCCTACTCAAGGTATTTGTTCTAAGCAGAATTTCTGCTGAACACCAGAATAAAAATGCCCACCTGTGCAGAATCTGCATACAGTCTAACCAAAGAATAATCTATGACAGCTTGTGGAAAAATTAAAAATTACTGTATGTAGTGTTTCTTTTTTTTACTTTGTATGTGAACACAAATATTTGGCTAGATTCTTGCTGTTGGAAAGCAACTTGTCATTTGTGGTGGTTCTTTGGAGAAAAAGCAGCTTTGTAGAAGTTTTAACCTGACCTTATGTTACATTAGCCATGTCACTGAAGAATCTAGATGAAACTAATGATACTGCTGTTACCCAGCTTGGATCTATGCTTTTCACAAGACAAGTTTCTGGAGCAAGGTAAGGATACTATGAATTAAAAAAACTGGGGAGTTGTGGGGGGTGTATTAGCATATATTATATGAAATCCTGTAAGTGTTTTATACCAATTGTATCATGATTACAGAAGGCAGTCTGACAGTAATGAGTTGGAGAGCAGTCACCCTTCTTCATCACTGTTATAGACTAGTAATGTCTCCCTGCCTGAGTTAGCAGTGAGGCTTCCTATGTCAACTTTGGTAGCCTAAATAGATAATCTATTCCCCTTTAATTTAGTGTCATTATCCCCTTGGTTTCATTCAGTTTCCAGATGTTGTCTGATCTTACAGTTTATGTGTAAGATCTTTGTTTTGTTTATTGCAGTACAAATATGGTTATGCTGGATGTCAAGGGAATAAGCTTTTAATATCCTACATAGCTTTTTGTCAAATGGAAAAAAATTTGCTTTCTGGAACTAATTGTGTTAAAATAAAAATCTAAAAAAATTAAAAATCTATAACCTGAGTCAGTCTGAGCTGAATTTATTCTTAGAGACACTTACAATGAAATGCAAGCCAAATAATTTTTAATTATTTTGGTTTAAGCCTTTTAGGAGAGAATGATTTAAAATTTGTTTTGGCGGCATTCCTTAATCTGAATATTACTGCTGCCGTACTAACTTCTGCCATAGACTTAATGTTATTTTTTTGTAGCAGAGCTGAATGTTTCCACATCAGAAGGTATGCTTCATTAGCTTGGATTATTCCACTTCCTGCACAGATGAATGGCAGTAAATCTATATGTACTGTGGTTAGATGCTCTTTCTAATTTTCCTGTCCTAACCTTGGCTGGTCCTGTAATTTTAACCATCTTTGGCTGAAATTATTCAAGAGTTTCAATTTTTGAAGTTAAAACTCTTAAATTCTTTGCCTGCTGTGAAGGTTTCAGGTTTTCCCTTTTGTTACATAAGTAATTCTTTTTTATATATTATATTATATTTTATATCTTCTTTTATATACTGTTTGACCTGGCATTTCAACAGATTTAAAAGTTATGCTGGTGATGAGTATCAGTGGTAGGTACAGCAACTCCCTACTTCAGTAGGAATTCATGTAATTGTGTTCAATCTAGGGTACCACATAAAATGTCAAGGCATCTTTAACTGAATCATGATTTTGTTTGTTTCAGGGTTGTTCCCTGTGGGTCTGTGCAAACTGTGAATAACTACACTTTTAAAGGCTTTATGTCACATGCAAATGACTATCCTTGTGCTTACCTCAATGCTGCCTCAGCAATTGGAATTAAAAAGCAAGATGTAGATGTATTCCTAAAAAGACTTGACAAGTGTTTGAAGACCTTTAGAAAAGAAGCAAAGCAAGAAAAATGTATAAGTGAAATAAGTGATTCCAATGCAGCCACAGAGCAACTTGAAGACTAGAAGATACACGTTTAGTAACACAGCAAGATGAAGTAGCAAGGTGATGTCTGAAGTGTGTCAGGTTTGTATTGGGTTAGGACTGTTCATCTGCAGTGCAGAAATTTATTCTTGATCTTATATTCTTGTTATTGAAAACAATAATAAAAATTTGGGTGGAATTCAGCTTTAAGAAAGTAGTTGATACTCTCTCTGAGAACAAAGGACCAGACACAAGTTTTGTGCAATGTATAAAATGCACTTAATATCTGCCAAAGTAAAGCTTTATGTTAATAAAGACTCAGAGTTTGCCTTTCAGTCTGTGTGTGATTATTTGGATCAGTGTTTACCAAATCACAGGATGTTTATTCACATGTTTTTGTTTAATAAGATTGTCTGTGGCAGTGACTGAATTCCCTCCTAGGCATGGACCATCCAAGCACCACATTTCTCTGCTCTCAAAATACTTCGTTTTTCATCAGTGAATGTGTCACTTTTAATTTCTTTTCAAATCTTGTGCAAATGTTGGGATGGCACTTACTAAATACAGTGTTCAAACTGCATGGGTAAATGACAGAGTTGGAATAGTAATGTTTTTCAGGTGTTCTCACCTGTCATGAACTACCTAGAACTAGTCAGCCTCCAGTGGCAAACAGGAACCTAGAGTACCTCATATCCTGTCAGTACTCAGCTCTTGAAAACATTGGCATAGTTCAGCAGCCCAAAGAAGCTTTAATACTGAAAGTCAGGGGTTGTGGAATGAAGAGGTACAGTCACTGGGGGGGTTTTGGCTTTGTTTTCTTTAATTTTCATTCTTCTAATTTAATAGGGTGATCAGATCAAAAACTCACTGAAAAGGAGGAATGCCATGTAGGATTAATGCAGCAGTTTTAAGAACCAGTGAGACGTGAGAGTATTTTGGCATTTTTAGTCCACTGTTATTGAAATGTATGTACTTCCATTTTTGTAGTGTCTCTTGCCATTGGCACTGTTGCTTCTGTGGCTCTGTGCAGTTGCTGATTTGAATTCATTAAGCAAACAATAGATTCAGAGTCTGTTCCTGAAACAAAGGTTCCATATCACTGGAGTGACAGTGCTGCAGGTTGCAAAATGTGTAGTTATTCTTGAATGTGGTTACTACATTGTACATAGCTTCTTTGTCATTTACTGTTCAAAGTAAGCATAATGTTCAAAGACATTTTCTTTGTCTGTCTGCAATGTAGTATTGCTTGGGATACCACAATTAATGAGTTCTAAATGTCAGGAAACATTTTAGTTACTTTGCTGGGTGGGATCTGAGATATGTATCCTTCAGAGCCCTCTGTAAATCACTTCATCAAAATAGTGGTGCTTTTGAGAGATTGTCTGTCTAGCACATTGAAATGGATTCATACATGAAGTGATGCTAGTGTGTGGGAGTTAATACTGTGCTAGTCATCATGTAGGTGCTCTCACTTAATGAGGTCCATTGTATCTCAAGCTGAAGTGCTGCTTGCACATTGTTATTGCTGGAGTTACACGTGAGATTGATTAGAGCTGTGCTGGTACAGTTCCCAGGACTGCAGTCACAGTTGTTGTTTGCTGTACAAACACATCCTAGGAGACATGTCAGGTAACCTGGCCACTGAGCCCTTGTGGCTGTAAGGAGATGTAAGTGGCTTGTCTTTTCTTTCTCTATCTCTCTTTCCTTTCTCCTCTCCACCCCCACACCCCCCCCCTTTGTTTTTAATGAGAGCATGCTGTACCTCAGTTTTTCCGGTTAGTAAAACTTCCACAAACTTTGGAGCCACATCTCTGCAGCTTACTGCCTCAGCATTCTGTATATTGGAGCAGCCAGTGAAAACCACCAGGCCTCAGTGATACCTTTCTCCCTGGTTTTTGATATTGCTGTTCTGTGCCTGAATGAGTATAAACTATTGATTTAGATGACCAGTCGCAGAATGTGAATGTTAGCACTACTACTACAAGAGTTTAGGGAGATGTGTGATAGCAGCTAAAATAAGCATTTTGATGAGTAGTATCCTGATTCTGAATAAAGAAAACAGCAGTTGCCTTCTCTGAGAGGAAGAAATTTCTGCCTTTTTTGGTCCCATAATGAATTGTCTGCTGCAAGTAATTCAGTCACTTCTAACACAGATTGAACTGTTTCCTCGATTAGTGTTTTTTTCTGTCTTTGAAATGTTTCCCATTTGTAATCAAAGCTGAAAATTTCAACAAAGCTCTAAACAAGAGTTCATCGACTTAAGTAGTCTGTTTTGATTTTTACTTCTTTAACCTTTTTTATTTAAAAAAATATGGTGATGGCTTTAATTGAAAACAAAAATAAAATTAATTTGTGTCATTCAAGTTCTTCACAGATCTTAGTGAAGCCACCTGAAGTGAGAAAATCTAAAATATTTTGAGAAGTGTGTCCCACCATAGTGTATAAGCTCTTGAACTAAATATTCATGTTATATTGCTTTGGTAAGCTTTCATACCAGTTTTCAGTTTTGTTTGCTTGTTTTATCCCCATAAATGTCTTCAGTTTTAATTAATATTCATTTTTTAGAGACAGAACCGTTCTATAATGTCACATAAATGTAAGGAAATTTTAAGTAATTCCAATGGCAATATACTTCCAAGTAAATGGAGAAGACGTGGTTCTTTGCAGCATATTTGAAACAGGAGATTCAGTAGAGGATGAAAAGTATTTTTCAAGTAAGAGCATAAATTTCTTATTCTCTATTCAGTAATGTCTATAATGAAGTAGTGAAATAACACTGGAACATATACCCATGAGCAGAGGTTTCATTTCCTTTGTTTAACAGTTACAGGGAGATTTTATGGCTATGGCAGCTCTCACCCACTAAAAGCAGTACTGTGAAAGAAGGCAACAGCATGGGCATATTCAAACTGTGCAGCATAAAACAAATAACTAATACATTAGCAATATTTGTCTTCTATGAAGATCTTTCCAAGATTGTACAGTGAAGTAGAAAAGCTCCTTAATTGAGTTGCAGCCCTTTTTCTAATCTCTACATACATGTGTCACTAAACACTTTGACATGGCTCAAAAATCTGTAAGAGCCAACTTGCTGTCTGCAGGTTCTACGTTATGAGGGAAACTTCTGGGAAGGCTGCTTGGGCTTCAGAACATACTCAGGTTTCAGAGAGCTGGAATCCAAGTA
This sequence comes from Ifrita kowaldi, assembly GCA_013398055.1. Taxonomy (NCBI): domain Eukaryota; kingdom Metazoa; phylum Chordata; class Aves; order Passeriformes; family Cinclosomatidae; genus Ifrita; species Ifrita kowaldi. Next base: position 145,443 of record VZRS01008551.1, read on the forward strand.
GAAACACCAAAAAGAAATGCCCATTTAGTAAGGCTGTCTCACAGCTACTGTTTATCCTTTCTCCATCATCTTCTAGGTCGCAGCATGTGGTTAGCAGCCGTGAAATAGGAATGGGAAAGCACTTGGAATACTCCAGAAGAGCTGAGGATTCAGAAAGGCAGGTTTAGGAGGTTACCATTCTTGCTACCTGTCTGCTGCTCTGAGTTACTGCCCTGTAGCCAAGTGATCTGTCTGCTCGGCAGCTGTTCATGCACTGTGTTCCCAAACACTGAAACTGGGGTGTGTTTGAGCATTGCCAGGCTCAGATGTGGTGGCTGTAGAGCCAGCACCATGCCCATTGTGCTGCTGCCGTATGGGTGTGCTACCAAAGACAGTAACCTTTGGCAGCAGGACGGGGTGCAAGGGTAGGCAGGGACCACTCAGGTTGCTGCAGTCTGAACCAAAAGGCACTGAAGTGACTTTCCGCCTTTACAGGGCATGCAAGTGTTGTGCAAGGTGCTTTTCTTTCCCTCTGATGTTGCATCTTAGACTGTCTGGATCTATACAGGTAGAAGAAATGAGGGAGCAGATGGCTGTGCCTTGTAAAAATAGCACTGGGATAATATAGTGCAAGTGAACTGACACTGAATGACCCATCTCACAGGCCCACTCTTAGTTTACTTTTTTTTTGTGGTGTCTGAGATAATCACCAAAACAAAGGACTTGGAGCAATAATATTGCCTATTTGTGCTTTGCTCGTAACAATTGCCTAAGATACAAAGCAAATAAAATCTACCAGATGCAGCAAATTCTCTTGAGCCTAAGAAAGCAAAATTGTAATGTTGCAAATGTAAATGCTGGCATTGCAGCTTAATACACATATAAACCGAGCAATCTATATTGTGTGATCATCATTTTTTAAGAAAGGCTGGAGCCCAGAGACTAGCAAATGTTCTCATCTGCAGTGTATCAGCAGTTCTCAGTCTTCAGCTGCTGTACAGATAATAATTCTAATTGAAGAATCATTACATGGATCCATGTGTGAATGATAGATGGGCTACAGCCTTTTGTTCATGATATTTTAAAAATTGAGTTGCTGCTTTTACTTTTATAAGGGGAGATTAGATTGCCTTTTCCTCCCCCCCTCCCCCCCCCCTTTAATGCAACATTTTAATCACCCTGGTCTGACAGGATTTGGAATCTGAAGGGAAAACAATTTCTATAGCTGACAATTTTTTTAAACAATAGCTATTTAAAGCCTTGAATTAGTTACAAAGTGACTCTCTGCAGAGAACCTTTGTTCAAATGTTTTTAATTCTGAAACTAGTGCTTGAAAAATTGTGTTCCATGTGCTCTGTAATAATTGTTTTTCATATATTATACTTTTTTCCCCTCAAAGATAACAGCATACACTTTAGTGCAGTTTAATAATCCTTTTAAAAAACCATAGTTAAAAAGGCATTTGCTCCATTACTCATCAAGCATCTGTTGTATCAAAGAATTGGTAATGTATTTATCTTGATGGATAAGCTTCGGTGTTCTGGACCGAGTTCAGTATAACTGGACCAAGCTTTCAATACTCCTTTGGGGATCCTAAAGTCAAGTTCATGATCTAATTAAGATGGGTGTGATAATTATATCTGCTGCTGAACAGGAGTCTTTCATCAAACCACATTTCAACTAAATTCAAAGCTGATCCAGTTCAGAAGCTGAATTGATTTCTTAATGTGGATGGTGAAATTTAATTTGCCTTTAGATCATGTATTCCGATTCAGGCTGAGTCAGTTACAGCAAAATTGTAACTGTTTGGTTTTTAACGTAGTGTGAATAGAAAAAGTACAGTGGTTTCAGCTGGGTGCTACCTTTGCTATTACTTGCTCTCAAAGGGCTGCAAACGTTAGGCTGCCATCTTACGCTTACGGCTGCTTGGAGGATGGCGTTGGTCATGTACACGTACTGTGACTGCAGCAGGGATGTGTGTGTTACTGATCATCTTCTAGGCATCCCAAGTAGAAACACACAACTTGGGAATTCGAGATGAACACGTAGCATTAATACTGATCTGTTTTCTCCAAAAACTGTTTCTGAGGCAAACTTCTTGTGATTGAAGTGTACCAGGGGAGCACATGGCCAAAATACAGGGAAAAGGAGCAAGGTCTCCAACATTTTTGAAGCTTTCTACATTGGTTTATATGTATTTGGCTCTTGCAATGTATAGGGCTCATACTGCTGTGGAAGCTCACGTGAAAAATGTTTTCATCCGTTCTTGTCCCTTACCTAAACTGTTTCTGAGCCCCCTCTGTAGGCACTGGGGCAGGGTGCACTGCTGCAGTACTGCAGCTGGCGGGTCACAGGTGCAGCCCTGAGCTCTGGCTGCAGGAGAATTCGGTGCCCAGCAGGGGAAAGCATTCCTGCTTTGCTTTGATATTGGGCTGCCAAGCACATGTGAAGTAGAGCTAGTTTGCAGACACAGCTACTGTTGAGGAGTTAAACCTGCAACTTCTGGAGTCTGAGGAACTGCAGAAGGGAAAAGAGCTTAGTTTGATCTGCAATATGTCCAATTGAGAAATGTAGCTGTTGAGGGAAAATAACATGTCTATTATTTTCTAGAGAAATGTCTTTAAAAATTTTTGCAACATACCATATAAACTCCTGATTAAATACAAGTCTGCTTACTACTCTCATTGTCTTCTTCTGGCTTCTGATTCTATACAGCATCTATTTCAATAGTGGTAGAGGAACTGCAAATGGCTTAGTGGGTGGAGAGGCTTGGGATACAGTAGAAACACATTTTTAAATGGAAGATGAGGAAAGTGTCTAGGAAGTTCATAAAAATAGAATTAGCCTGAAATGCTTGCTGTACAGCTGAGCAGGTGGTGAGTCTCCAGGAAGATCAGAGTATGCATAGCAAAGTCTTGACCTCCTGCACAGTGTAAGCACCAGAGAATCCTGTCAAGATGTAGCTCTGATTTCATCACAGTAGTAGCTTGCTCTCTAATACTATGCATTTCCAGTACTCTGTTCTCCCCTCGCCCCACTGAGTAATTTTGGGTGTGGGGTTTTTTTAGACTCTGCTGTGCTAGTGCACCAGAAAAAGGATGGGAAGGGAGGATGGATACCTACCAGTGAATTGCCATCCCCACTGATGCAGAACCTCCTATGTGAGAAGTCAGCTGGAGCACACAACGGCAGCAGGTGCAAGTGCACATGCTGCTAGCTTTTTTTTGTTAAAGGGTTAGTAATCAGTAAATGGATTTGAATATAATTTTTTTTAATAATGTTTTAACTGGTGCCATTAAAAGTCATGCTCATATCCCATGCAGATGGCACAAACTGTCACGCTCTGGTTTTCTGTTTGGTTTTGTTTCTAAAAATTTCAGCTGAATGTTGAATCTATGCCTAAATCTGCTAAAGGATAGCACTTTCAGTGTTTCAGAAAAGATGCACACCATGTTGACCTAGCAGTGCATGATTTCACTGGGCCCCACAGGGTTCATTTTCCATCTCTGGAGGCATACTTAGGAATGAATTGATCCAAGGCCTCTTGAAGGGAGATATTTCTCAGTGTCTCTGCCACTGAGAAAGTGGAGGTCTTAGTGGGCTCTTCACAGTGTCTTGTGCTGACTTCACCCCGTGACTTCTGGATCCACACGCTCATTTACAAGTAAATAGCTTTCCATCTCTTTTTGCACTGAGATGGGCAGTATAAATGCTTCTTTATTGCTTCTACACCCTTTACAGTATTAAAAGTTATGGCGAGTGAAACACTGCTGCTGCCTTCAGCAAGGCTGTAAGGCACGTGTGGCTTTGCTGATGGGGTGGAGCAGGCCTGAGGGTGTTTAAGCTCGGGTGATGGCAAACCTTGTGCTCCACATCCTGAAATGCCACTGCTCTGCCAAGTGAGGCAGGGCCTGCGGTGGCCCTCCTGCAGGTGTCAGCCAGGCAGAAGTGAAGTGTGCAGCTGGCCTTGGATTGTCCAGTCTGCTGATCCAGAAGAGAGTGGGGTTTTCTCTTTCCTGGATGTGATGGCTCTGCCACGGGCTCAGAAAGCAGAGGCAGTAACAATGTATTTTTGTCGTGGAAGGCAGTAGCAGTGACTCAGGACTCCTGGGGCACCACTTAGCAGATTTGAAAGATGCCGTTTTCATTTAGTTGCTATATAATTGCATTTCTGAGTCTCCCTGTTTGCTTTGTTCTTGCATAAACCCCTCTTCCTCCATTTGCAGGCCGTAATTTTCCTCTACCTTGCAGTTTTTGTAGATTTTTACATCCATGCAAGTGGTGGCAAAACTCAGCTCTTTCGCTGAGTTGAGAGCATTTACCATGTATGCTGCATTTACTTGGCATAAGCACAGAAGGCCATAGTAGGGGCAAGGCAGTGGGGAATCAAGCCAGTTGTTTACATCTTCCTCCAAAGGACTGGTAGGTCAAACATCCTTCTCCTGTCCACAATTCTCTGCCATTAACAGCTGTTAGTGAGTGTTAGCGCATCATATTTTTTCCCCTCGAGGCTGAGTACATTATCTCTACAACACTCCAGCACCTTGCTGGGAACATGCCACAGCTCTGTTTTCAAAGTGTTTTGTTAATGCTAGTGACCTTGGTGGTGTGACCACAACACCTGCTTTACCTGATAACATCATTAATTTTTTTCTCTTCAGCCTTTGTGTTGAGCATAAGCAAATCTTCATTTGTACCTGGAAAACATTGCCCGAGCATCAGCTTACTGGAGCACTGACCTGTATCTCTCAGTATTTTTTAATGTGTTAAATAGACAATTAGAAGAAATCACTTCAATAAAGGCAGCATGAACACAAGCCTCTCGTTAGCTGCAGTCGAGCAAGACGGCGTTGGAATCAATCACATGGCTTTTCAGCTGTCACTCTGCCACAGCAACAGCTGTCTGTCACTCGAGGTGACAGCGAAGAGCTGATCTATTCTCTTCTCGGAACTATAGAGATAAGCTGCACATGCACAATGAATGTGTTCTCAAAATAAACACATTGGGAATAGCAGAGGGGGTTTTTTTAGTGATAAATCTTCTCACTCTTCTAAGAGTTCCTCCTTCCTGGTCGATTGAGAGCTGGCTGAACAGCAGATCCCAGAGCATTGTAATCAGTGGCATGGGGTCTAGTTGGAGGCCTGTCATAAGTGGTGTCCCCCAAGATTCAATACTGGGCCTGGTACTGTTTAATTCATTCATCAGTGACTTGGATGAAGGTCCAGATGCCTCCTCAGCAAGTTCGTGGATGAGACAAAGCTGGGAGGAGTGGCCAATACCCCTGAGTGCTGTGCAGCCCTTCAAAAGGACCTGGACAGGTTGGAGAGATGGGCAGAAAGGAACAATTTGAAATTCAACAAAGGCAAATGCAGGATCCAGCACCTGGGGAAGAATAACCCTGGGCACCAGCACGGGCTGGGGGCCAAACCGCTGGAAAGCAGCTCTGTGGAGAAGGACCTGGTGGACACTGGTGTCCATGAGCCAGCAGTGCCCTTGTGGCCAAGATGGCCAGTGGTACTCTGGGGTCAGTTAGGGAGAACATTGCCAACAGGTTGAGGGAGGTGATCCTGCCCCTCGACTCAGCCCTGGTGAGGTGCACCTGGAGCACTGTGTCCAGTTCTGGGCTCCTCAGTACAAGAGGGACATGGAGCTCCTGGAGCAGGTCCAGAGGAGGGTGACAAAGGTGATGAAGGGACTGGAGCATCTCTGTTACGAGAACAGGCTGAGGGAGCTGGGCCTGTTCAGTCTTGAGAAGACAGCTGAGAGGGAAGCTCATCAATGTCTGTCAGTATCTGAAGGGAGGGTGTCAGGGGGATGGAGCCAGGCTCTGCTCAGTGGTGCCAAGCAACAGGACAAGAGGCAATGTGTCGGGGTCTCCTGGACTCTGGGCTGCCCGGTGGCCCTGAGTAGGAGCCGACAATTTCGCGGCCGAGGACCCGAAATGTCTAATGGCTGTGGCGAGCTCACCGCGTGGCGAGGGCTGAGCTGAGCGCCAGGACGGCAGGCAAAGGCGGAGGGAATAAAGGAGCTGAGAAGGGCTTCTTCCGCAGGAAAGGGTTTATTGAAGAAACGCAGGGGAGAAGGCAGTGGAGACGTGGAGCGAAAAAAAGCGCCGGGAGCACGGGACCGCAACTTAAATACAGCAACAAATCTCAGGGCGTGGTTAACAACTGGTGAATCAAGGAATGACAAGCAAATGACAGGGGACCAATGGCAGAATTTTGGGGGAGGGAGAACCAGGATACAACTAATGGGGAGCAGCAAACAAGAGAAGTTTCCAGAAGCTAATGTAATATGCAACAGGCAAAATTAATAAGCATAAAACATAGACCCAATCAGATTGTGTGCTCAACTGAAGCTTCTAGAATGGGGCGGGGAGGAAGCCAAAGGGTGCCGCCTAGGGTTAACGCCTACCGGGCGTTCCCTTTTGACTGACAGGCCCCTTAGGGCTGTCCCTGTGGGGTGACTGATGTGCTCTCTGCAGCTCCCGGGCTGCTTCCAATGGATTCTTCATCCAGGCAGTCACTGTCTCTTGGTGGATAACGGACCCAAGAGATCAGCTCCGGGCCAGAGGGCACCTGAGCCACCGCCACAGCAATGGGCAGAAACTGATGCACAGGAAGTTCTACCTGAACATGGGGAAGAACTTCTTTAGTGTGTGAGTGACCAGGTGCTGGAACAGGTTTTCCAAAGATGTTGTGGACACTCCTTCCGTGGAGATATTGAAGAAACATCTGGACACAATCCTGTGCAATGTGTTCTAGGATGGCCCTGCTTGAGCAGGGAGGTTGGACCAAGTGACCCACTATGATCCCTTCCAATCTTACCCATTCTGGAATTCTGTGATTCCTCCTCCTTTTTCAGTTTACCAGGTTGCTGTCACCCCCTGCCTTTTTTCCTACAGCGGCTGTGTGTTCTCCTTCTGCTCTTTACCTTACAGGTTTGGTTTTCTGCATGCTGCTGCTTTGTATTTCTGCGGTTGCATCCCACCTTCTGCTGTGCTCCACCTTCAGCCGAGGTGGGGTCTGTCAGAGGAGGAGACACAGGTGGTGCTGCCTCCAGGGCTAATGTGACTGTGGCTGTCAGTGCCATGGCTGCAGCTGATGTCCATAAAGCGCTGATTGGAGTTGTTTGGATAAGGTTTAAATGGGTCTTAAACTCAGTAAGGTGAAGAGGAGCTGTAAGGGTTTGGGAAGTGAGTGGTTTTACTTCAGGCTTTTCCTCAGTCCTTTGTGTAGGTAAGCCTACAAGATATTTGCTTTTGCTCCTTTATTGATCGGGCTTGAGTAGATTAAATTGTAAGGTGCTTTCAACTTTCCCCTCCCCACTGTTTGCCCCAGTTTTGTTGCTCCCAGACTGCAGTGCTGATATTATTTCCGTGTACAGGGCAGTGCTGTAGATCCTTTCTGTCTCCTTCACCCCTATGCTGGCTGGAGAGAAGCAGGTTTCCTTGGCAGGAATCCTGTGTTCTGGGTCTTGCTGCGTGGCCCCATGCTCAGGTATATCCTGGTGGTGTGTCCTGTGTGGCAGGGCTGCGCAGGGATTGTGGTTGCTCCTGTTTCTCTGCCTTACTCTACAGTAACAGGCATTTGTACTTAGGAATTTGTGAGTCTTGGGTGACCTCATTTCCTCAGTAAGACATAGCAGTGAAAGCATAGGGATAGCACTGACTCAGGAGACTGATCATGTCACTGGTCCAGACAAAGAGCACATATGTCATAAGGGGCTTGGTTCAAGGCCTTCCAAAAAGACCAACAGAAACTCACAGTGGAATAAAAAGGGGAGAGCCGATCTCAGAGAAGCCTTTGCATGTACAAAAAACCCATAAATATTTTCATTTAAAAATTCAATTTCATTCTTTATTTTATGATTTTGGTTGTACAACACTTGCATGTATCTTATTTTTGCCTGAGGTCTACAAAGCCTGAAACGGAAAGCATGGATTTTTCCATCAGTCTGTGAGATGCAGCTGAGTAAGTATTATTCCCATTTCATAGGTAACAAGGACAAGACAGCAGGGTCCCCTCAGAAGGCCAATTGCCTTTCATGTAGCTGTGTTGGTTATGCCCTTTGGCTCTGTCTCAGAAGCCCAAAGTAGCAGGTCAAAGTGCAGATAGCTTCAAATCTTCCACCTTTAACTGTTTTCTACTTAAATGAGGATAAATCCTTTTTTGCCTGAATAATGTTTGCTATAGGATCCACAAAACTAAATATCACATTATGGCAGTATATGGGAGTAAAATCAGCAGCTCCTACTTGGCAGGCTACTGGGTTTGACTAGGTAGCTCCTTCGATAATTTCAAGTAGCCTAAGGTAAAAGGAGCTTGGAAAATATCTCTGATTTCCTTCCAGAGGGGCGGAGGAGGAGAAGTGAAGTGACACTGAGCCATGACCATTTCTGCTGCTCTCATTTCATCGAATACACACTGCCAGAAAATGTCAGTTTTCAGGACTATCAACAGATACTTCAAATAATTAAAAATAATATCTTAGCAATTATAGTTACATAGCCTCTTGCTAGCTACCAATTGACATCTATGGTTTTAGGAAAGTTTAATACAGGTTGCTGAAAATTAAGCAAATAACTTATCCACATTATAAAACATTATTGTGTTTTAAGCTGTGACTTGTAGCTTTCCAGAAAACAAGGCATCTAAAATAAGTTTTTTTTTTTTGTCAGGAAAAATTTCGGTGCTATCAGTTAGTTTCAAACATTCATTCTCTTTCTGGTTCTATCTCAGGATAGATGTGTTAATTTTAACACACAGAGTGCCAAACAGAAGCATTATATGCTGCATCTATACACAGAGATTTGGGTTCCTTTCCAAAGGGTTTATAATTTTTGTCCAAACTTAGGTTGTTGCTGAGCTCTGCTTTCAATTTTACTGCAAAGTCTCAACGAAGGCAAAAATTATCCAGATTTCTAAAACGTATCTTATTTTAAAGCCTACTAAGAGAGTAGTTTAAATCATTAAAATATAGATGCCATAAATCCTGGTCATCTAAGCCACACATTATTGGGATTTCCCATTTTCCAAGAATACTTTCAGTATACAAATACCTTTCCAAGTTTTTTTCAAAATCCAGATAATAATTGAGTTATGTTAGTTTATATTATAGTTATATTGTAGCTTTATACATAATCATATTGTAGTTCTATGACATAATAGTTGATTAAGTAACAACTGCATCCAGAAATGTCAAACAGAAAAATATTAAGCTGCTTTTCCTTCTGATATGCCGATGCAGCAGCCAGGGAAGCGAGCCGTGGCCCCTGTCTCAGGGCAGCCGGTGCCGGTGCAGGGCGGGAGCAGCAGCGGGTCGCTGATCGCTGCCGCGCAGCTGGGCCGAGCACAGCCAGGTCCCCGCAGAATTGCTCCCTCCTGCCTGTGTCTGTCATTTAACCAGCTGTTAAATGAGTGAAAGATAACTAAGGCAAGAGATAAAACAATGCTCTTTGGGAGCACCGTTGAACACATCCAATTATATGTTAATAGAGCTTGCAGGAGCGTAGCCTGATCCTACAAGCTGCTGACAAACAGCAAATGAACTTTGGGGGAAGCTGAGGCTCTTGGTGGTGCTTGGTATCAGCCCGGGCATCAACTGCAGCTCCTGATGGACCTTAATCAAGCCTCTCCACATAAGCTTTTCCCACTAGTGTTTAACTTGTCTGAACTGAGCACAGGTCTGGTTCCTGTGAGTAGAGGTTTCTAGCTAACAGGTGAGCAATAAAAGAACAAACCACCCAAACAAACACCAAGAAAAAGGCAAATAAAAGAAGATGGGCACAGGGAATAGACAAATTAATTGCACCATGTCCAAGCCACATGTGCAGGGATAGAAACTCCTTTACTGGTGGCTAACCATCCAGTAACCACTCCTGTAGCAATGATAAGTGATAACTGAGGGCCCCCAGAGCAACCCAAGGAGTCCTAGCTTATTTCTAAACAGCGCCTAAGAGCACTGATGCTATGATGGATGGCTCCTTACTTGAAAACTTCTTTCCCAAAAAGCACAAGACTGTCAATATTTGTAAGCTTTACTCACACAGGTCAGCAAATATAATAGGCAAATATGCAGAGCAAAATACATTTTGATTGATTAGATGCTTTGGAGAGAAGGCACCAAGTTCTATATTACAGATATTTATCTTGTAGTCTTTTCCACTCTGCTGCTTGTTAGTGCATATGGAGAGTTTTGCTCGTATTTTTAAATACTGGTGAGACACATAGGAAAGGTTTTTCTCTTATTTTAAGTGGATTTTCTCTTATTTTAATTGAAATGAGGTCAGATGTAATGCTGGCCTAATCACGTCTTGTTAAGCTCAACCCTATGTGTTTTTTGAGTGCTCAGGGCATTATTGAGAATTGACATAAACTATGCCACAAGAAGTGCAACTAAGATTCCCATCTTTATGAATATTTCAGATGTCCATTATGAAAACAAACATCATAGTAGCAGCAGCTTTCCGTCTTTGTCTGCAATAGTGTGGTTGGGAGTATGCCAGCATTTTGCCCCCCAAAATGGTCACCAGTAGGTGGTGCTACTCTTTCCAAATGCAATGCAAGATTCTTCCTGTTTGTCTCTCAAGCAAATTCTCCTGCATGCCTCATCTTCCTGACAGATCTTTCTCAAAGCCTTTTGTTGACAAATACACGATTCCCAACAGACTGATCTCATATTTTCATATTCCTTCTTTGCTGCTATGACCTTTGTTTGCTCTTGCACACTAGTCTTTGGTTTTTCCCCATGCTCCAGTCTTTTGCAGCCAGCTGTCAAGCAGGAACTTCTGGGAACGTGATTCCCACACCCAGAGCTTTGGCCTCACTCCCAAAGAGCTTACCTTTGTCTTCATTCGAAGTTCTTTTATAATTACTGTATTTTTCCATTCTTTCTGAAAATGGGTCTTAACAGTGCTCCAAAACAAATGAATCATTTTCACTCAAAGTCATCTTTAATAGAACTTTTATAAAATTCTGCTTTTGAACGCGGAAGCAAAAATTTAAAGAAAGGAAAAGGTCATATAAATATAAAGCAAAATCTGTCAAATGGTGTAGAATAGCTCTGGTGATATCAGTCTTTTATCTTAAGCAAGGACATTCTTTTTGCTCGTTGATTCAGAATTCAAACTGATAGTGTATTCTGTTTCCAGTGACTGGTTCAGGGCAATATCCTGTAACTCCAGCTTGCAGTTATGGTAGTGATGATTCTCCTGATGGAAGTCGTGACGTTAGATTTGCACTGATGGGGAGAGCCAGGCTCGTCACTCTCCAGCTGTCAGCATTGCACTTTATGTTGTCCTGAGCTCTGTGCAGGAGCTGGGACATGCCAGTGACAGCTGGACCAGTGGGACAGCATGAGCCAAGCCTCCACATCGGAGACCAACACACCTCCTCTCATAGCTGTGATATTCAGGGTGCATTTGTAACAGCTTTGGTAAGACTATTTTTTCCAGTGCTGCCTATAAAAATCAATCAACTTTAAGCAAATGCTGACTGGGGTGCTTCTGACAGCCTGGGTCTGGAGCAGGGTATACCCTGTAAGGGGAGGAAAGCTGCCAATTCCAGCACCCCTGCAGTACAGTATGGTCTGTCCGTGTCTCTCGGCTCCCTCTTGGTTTTTCTTGCAGGGTTTGTCTAGGCCAGAACACTTTTGGTAAGAGACTGCTTCCCCAGAGGCTTGATTCCCAATTGCCAGGGAAAAAAAAGAAGACATGTACCTCAGATGATAGGATTTTAGAATCATAGAATGTTAAGGGGTTAGAATGGGCCATGTAGTCCCAAGCCCCACCCCGCAAGGGGCAGGGATATCTCCCACTAGACCAAGTTGCTCAAGGTCTTATCCAACCTGGCCTTGCACACTGACAGGGTTGGGACATCCACAACCTCCCTGGGCAACCTGTTCCAGTGTCTCACCACCCTCACAGTAAAGAATTTCTTACTAATCTCTAACCTAAGCTTCCCCTTTTTCAATTTGTGCCCATTACTCCTTTTCCTACCAGTACCGTTCCTGATGAAAAGTCCCTCTCTGGCTTCCCTGCAGGCCCATACAGAAATCGGGAGGTTGTTATGAGGTCTCCACGCAGCCTTCCCTTCTCCAATCTGGACAGCCCAAACTTTCACTGCCTGTCTTCATAGGGGAGTGCTCCAGTCCTCTTACCAACTCCATGGTCCTCCTCTGGACTTGCTCCAGCAGTTCCATGTCCTCCTTATGTTGGGAACACCAGAACTGCAGACAGTACTTCAGTGGAGTCTCACAAGGGCAGAGTGGAGGGGGGAGAATCACCTCCTTTGACCTGCTGCCACCCTCCTTCTGGTACAGTCCAGGATTCTCTTGGATTTCTGGCCTGCAAGTGCACATTGCTGGCTCGTGTTTAGATTTTCATCAACCACCACCCCCAAGTCTTTCATGCCATGCTGTGCTCTCTGACCCCTTTGAATGTCATCCAATGCAGGAGCCCCTACAGTATATGTAAGGAAGCTGCCAAAAGTCCTCCTGACCTTAGAGGTACAGATACTCTGAGCCCTCTAACATGTCCAGAGGGCTGGAACACTTCCCTTGGAGGTGCAGGCAACCATGGAAGGACCCTGGCTGGGCCTCAGCTGGGGAACATATGCGATACATTTTGAGAGCAGTACATACATTTGGCATCCTTGAAACACTGCTCTTTACCTCCCGAGTTGTGGGGCCAAAGGTGGTCAAGCTATTTTTTCCTTCTGCTCAGCTTAATGAATGTTGAGGGAATTTTTTTTTCTGTTTGTCACACCTGGAAGGATGAAGTACATCTCCTCCTCCTCCAAAGAGGAGGAGACTCTAAGCCTCAGGGTAAGACTCTTCCCTCAAGGCTTAGAGAACCCTCTGGGGCAATACTGAGAATAGATTTGTCATTTCCTTGTTGAATGATGATCTGAAAAGCATTGTGTGAGGGTGGAACATGGTGCTTATCATGATATTTTAAAAATAGTGGCTGGAACTGCATTTCGTGAAGGTCTCGATTCCTTGTTACGTTAAGGTGCTTTAAGAAAATATAGTGGCTCAAGGCTTTCATGGGGGAAGAGGCAAACAAATGTTCCATTTCTGCATCACCTTTGAATTTAAGCATGTCTGATCTGGAACCCTAAGTTTTGGGCAGTTTTGGACATGGGCACCTTTTGACCTTAGGACCCACCAGAGCTGGACGACAACCAAGCTGTTTGACAGGTGGCCACCTCTCTACTGAAAACCACGTTCTGTCGATGATGCCCAAATTCCCAAGTTATGCAGCCTGTTTGACTTTAGACAAGGCACAAGAAGGGATGCCTCTGTCATCAATCTCGCATGTCTAAGTCAGGTTTTCTTTTTTTCCCTCCAACCTACCCTGAATTAGTTGCTGTTACTGATCTGCCCTCCTGCCTGTGGGAAGGAAGCGTCTTGTGCCCTCCAAGGTCCATCTGATATATTACTGGCATTTCAGTGCTCTGCACCTACACCCTGCACAGAGAGGTATTACCTTACTTTCCCAGCCAGTCTTTTTTGGTTTAACTGGAAAGTACAACTCCGAAACTGCAGCTTTTAACATGTGTGCATTGCTCTAGATAAGATCTTGCTGACCCTGTAGGACATTCCACAATAAAAGGAATTGTTTTGTTGCATGAGTATGATTTATGAGTATTGAAAAAATAAAAAGGATCCTAGCATGGGAAATAGAAATCTGATATGAGGAAAAGAGATATTGTTTGGATGCACACTGGGAAACATTGACATCCTTGTTACAGCTCTGGAGAAACCGGATCAGTTTAGCCACATGATCCAAAACATAATGGAGCATACACATTAATTTTAAAGATGTCAGTAAATCAGTAAGCATCTTGAAGGGTGAAACAAATGTCCTGGGCGTGAATATTCATCTATGTCTCTGATAGGTTTCATACTAATCTAGCTGTGTTACAGAAATTGGTGAAGCGAACATCTTTCACTTAGTATCAGCACCAGATACAATGTATGACACGTAAATTCACTGAAGAAACTGAATCATCTGTGAAGAGGAACTTTCCTGATCCTTGAATATAGATGTAAGAGAAGAGTAAAACATAGAACTGAGCAGAAAGCCAGACCTACCCCAAATAAGTGTGATCCCAAGAGAAAGAGCAAAAAGGCAGGTTTGGAAATAGGCTGCCTGAAAGAGGCTTGCTAGAAGCAGAGAAACTATCTTTGTTTTCTTAATCCCTCCAATGCCCAAAGGAAAAGGGCTCAGAAATTTTGTTAGAAACAGCACAGCATCAATTTCTCCTAAATAGAATAACTTACAAAGCCTCCACATTTTTGGCCAGGAAGAGTTTTAGATTTGGTGCCTTGCAGCTGCTCCAGGATCAGCTTTTTTTACATTTTCTAACTGCATCCTTTTTTCCCCCAGTTTATTCCATTTTTTCAGGCTTGTCTGGAACTGGTACATATTGTCACTCCTCTGCCAGGTAGGAACAGATTTGAAGCTTTTCAGGTTGGTGTAGAGCAAGAAACCTGTTCTGCAGGAATACATTTTGTAAATGTCTTTGTTTTACCTGCAGACATTGTGTGTGTAGGTATAGAAAAATACAGATTCCAGAAAATACTTTGTTGAACTATGAGCCTCCAACAGCACCTTGTGGCTCCTGCTGCACAGCCTCCAGTGCTGTCCAAGCCTTGTTCTTCTGTTTGTAAATCACTGGCCTGTAATGACCACTACGTGTTTTGTTGCTTATTTAATGTTGGTAAAGACTGAAGTGAACAAAGGCTAAAATAGAGATGTGCAAATGATTACTTAGTACCATTAAATTTAGTGTCTTTTCTGCTAATAGATAAGACAATTTCTGTCTAAAATATTTTTGACTCAGTTGTACACTATGGCAACAAAAAGACATTTTTAGGTCTTTCTGCTGTTTCCAAGTTCAGATGCTTTTTTCCACTACTTTATTTCTTTGCTTTGAACTAGACAGTTCCAGCATTTTCTCTTGTTTTTCCTGTTTCTCAATGTTCCTAATGAAAACTCCAACAATAAAAGATCAATAAAAGATAAATTCGCACTTTAGATGTGATTTTATCTTATATTTTCCATGCATTTCCTAATCCCTACCCCCAAAATCTACAAATAGGAAATCATTAAAGCCAAGGGAACTTAGCAGATAGTACAGCTGATGGTGTCTTGCAAGCTTCGCTCACATCTTAGCCAAATTGAAATAATACTTGGAATTAGTTGCATAGGTACTTATTCTCTAAGCTTAATGCAAAAATTGTTACTTATCCTATTGCCTTACTGTGGAATGACTAAACAACTGTATTTTTGCTCCAGTTCATAAGAGCTATTGCATAGGCTTAATGGTGCTTGTAAGACTATATGAGAGACAGGAGGGCTGATGACACGTAACAATCAATGTTTTGATGACTCAAAACATCACTGCTAGTCTCAAGAATCAATTACCTGCACTTTAAAAACAGTTCTCTATTCTTACCTATTCACTTAAAGACAGAGGACAGGTTGCTCTGTCAGCTGGGTGCCAGAGGCAGTGGCACGGGTGCTGTGCTCAGTGGCTTGAGGGAGTTGTGCAGCAGCACCAGGCACTGGTGGGCAATGGGGCCTGACCTGGCCTGCTTCTCCTTCTGCCGGTGTAGGCAGTTTGACATGAGTGGGGTGAGCCCTTGCCTCGCTTCCCTTGAGCACAGCTGAAACACTTCAGCCCTGCTGGGACAGGGGGCTTCCCCCAAGTGGACATCGCACCTGGACACAGCAAGGCTTCACCACCCCAAACAGAACCCATGGCTGAGAAGTGCACACGAAGGGAGATGTGGTCAGATGCTTTTCCAAGGGGCAGCCTCTTGCACTTAATGGGCTTCAGTGAATCAATTCAGAGGTCCCAAGGAGTTAAACATAGATATAATTCCTTCTCTCATAGCAGGCTGGGGATCTGCGGACAGGGTTCATCCACAAGGCTAAAATCCCATTCAAGCAGAAATGTCACGTTATTTACTTGCTAAAACAATGCTCTTATTGCAAAGACATGTTAGGAGTGAAAATATGACAGCATCTATTTTAGGTTGTCATTGATCTTTAATTTGCTATGACCTGAAGGTTTTCCATGTAGTCAGTGCTTTTTGGCCAAAATATATGACTGCAGGGAAATGAGTAAATGAGTGCCAGAGATGTTCTTTTTTTCCTGTGAAAAGACTGAAATTGCTTTGTGTAAATGTGTGGAAAATGCTGATATTTTGTTTCTATAAATACTTTGCCTCCTGCGTGCTGTATTTCATTTGTGCTGTTTCCTAGGAGTATTTGGCTTCTTATCACTTTTATACAGCGTGCTGAATACAAATGAGCTACAGTTTACCCAGCAACCAAGCTGTGGAGCATTTGTGGCTGTTGTGCATTTCCTGAGCAAGAGTAACTACTGAATGAAGCAGATTGCCCTGTAGCCTTGCAAAACACTGAGGATTATAAAACATGCATTTAGTGGATAAATACACAGAGGAAAATGCACAGACGATCTCTGTTTCTATATATATATGGATGTGCGTATACATGAATATATCTGGGTGATGCAAAAAAAACAGCCCTGAAGTAATCCGTCATTTTTAATGACAATTTAAATATAGGGAAGCAAAAAACCTCAAAATTGCATTTCTTATTCTCAGTGATACCACCTACAACCAGGATCCTTGTTTATGGAGTCTATAAACAAGGCTCCATTACTAGACTCATGAGATCACAGGATGATTCATGTTGAAAGGAACCTCAGGAGATCACTGGTCCAGCCTTGGCTCAGAGCAGGGCCAGCTCTGAGGTCAGAACAGGTTTCTCAAGAGTTGATATAGATAGCTGTTTCTTGAAACCCCTGAGGATGGAGACTGCACAGCCTCTCAGAGCAGCTGCCCCACTGCTTGATTGTCCTCATGGGGAAAATCTTTCTCCACATATCCAATCTGAACCTCTCTTGCTTCAGCATCTGTCGTCTCTCATTCTCCTACCACGTGTCTCTGTGGGTTAAAACCCTGGCCCTGCCTCCTTGATGGTCTCCCCACAGTTGCTGGGTGGCTGCTGTCGGGTGCCTCCAAAGCTATCTCTTCTCCAGGCTGGACAAGCCCAGTTTCCTCAGCCTGCCCTCAGAGGGAAGTGCTCCAGGCTCCAGTCAGCCTGTAGGCTCTTGCTGAACTCACCCCAGCTAATCATCCTCTTCCTTTTATTTGAAAGGATCAAAACTGGGCACAGGACTGCAAACATAGTCTCATTACTGATGAGTAAAGGGGCTGCTCCCTTGACCTCCTGGCCACATATTCATTAATACAGCCCTGGTAACCCCTGGCCACAGTTGCTGCCAGGGCACGCTGCCGGATCATGCCCAGCTTGTACTCACTGACATCCCCAGGTCCATCTTGGCAGAGCTGCTTCCCAACCAGTTGGGCACCAGTTGTTTCCCTAGAAGGAATTGTTCCTGCCCAAGTGCAGAATGCAGCATTCATCTGTGTTGAATTTCAGGAGATTCCTGCTGGCCCGTTCCTTCAGTGTGTCCAGGTGCCTCTGGATGGCAGACCTGCCCTCCCATTTGCTGAGTGGTGCACTCATTTGGTGTAACCTTGATGAGAGTGCACCCATGGTGTCATTGATGGGGATGTGAAACTGGACAGGTCCCAAGACACGTGCCTGCTGCACTCCACTTGTTACTGGCCTCCAGGTATAGGATGGTTCATTCACTCTACCCTTTGAGCCCAGCTTTTAGACACCAGTTGCCCACCCACCCAGACTCACTTGGATGCAAAAATTTCACAGGAGACAGTGTCAAAAACCTTGCTAATGTTCAGGTAAATACCATCCATTGAAGAAAAGTGTTCCTGCAGAACACCATGATTTTACCAGTGACTGATGTTAGGCTAACTGGCTTGTGCTCCCCAGGTTCTGCTTTTGGTCTTACCTGAAGACAGGTGCAAAATTTGCCCTTCTCCAGATCTTAGGGACCTCTCCTTCTCCCAGAGAACTCTTAAAGGCGACAGAGAATGACGTTACAAGGGCAGCAGCCAGCAGAGTGAGCAACCTTGGATGCAGCCCATCAGGTCCCATGACACCTATGGGCCAAGCTCTCTTGAGATTCCTGACTCAATCCTCATCCTCTGCTGATGTCCTTCTCCTCCCACTCTCTGCGCTCTTGGTGCATTTTGGCAGTTGGGTGAATCAAGACAACAGTTTCACTTTGCTGGGGAGGGGACCTCCTAGCAGAACCAAGAGGAAAGATTCAAATTTTGCCAAGAACATTTTGGGTGAAAAACATGAACTGTTTTCACAAGACTTCGGAAAACATCAGGAAGCTTTCCCTAGGTTGTATAATAGCCATGGGCAGAGGAGGGGTGGAAAAGTGCACTCAGGATTATACACCTGAAGTCATCACTCAAGTCAGTTTTATGTTTTTCTCACTAAAAGCTTGAGAGAGGATTTTGTGTTGCCTTGAGAGGAGAATGGCAGTGTAAGCAGAGGTCCTCAGCACTTCCCATGTGTGTGCCACTTCTTTAATTGCTAAAATACACAAATGAACATGCCAGATCTTCTTATCCAGGAGTGCTTGCAATGTCTCAAAGCAATTTAAATGAGTCTTGTTGAACTGATTGACAAATGCAATACAGATGCACTTGGCCACTTTTGCTTAAATCAAATTGTAGTCAGTGACACAATTTGCCAAGGTGGGTAATGACATTATGATTATGGTAAGTTAATTAATCCATACCTTGATTTTCATCTACTTAATACCTGGGGTTTTAAACCTGCATTCTTTGCTCTGGTATGTTGGGATAGGCTTTTCAGTGCACTGGATTAGGTTGTATGTTGTAGTAAAATAGAAATATGTTTTATAAATATAAAATATTCTAACATAATGTAACATCATTAAACACAGAACATAATTAGTGAAAATACTCCTTCCCCCCTGTAGCACAGAGGTTACCACACATGATTTTTGTGGGACTGGCATAACAGAAAATGAAGGGAGGGACTCTCACGTGGAAATGAGTATAAGCAGCAAGAGAGGGCCTCCTTCTATCCTGATGCTCTCCATGTTGGCAAGACAAGTGGGAGAGCATGCAATAAGGATCAACCCACCTTCAGGTAGTTGACTTACGAGGAAAGAACTGACAAGGGAGCACAAGCCTCGACAAGTATTTGAGAGTATAAATACTGTGGCGGAAATGGAGTAGGACATGCAAGAGAAAGGAACAGGCAGAGCTTGACTAGGCCCCCACACCCTTTTCTCAGCACTGCCCCTTCACACTTCCCAGCAGCATTCAACATGCCCAGGCTGCACAACACACTGAAACCACATAGAAATTAGGAGGAAGAAGAGAAAAATCTAGCAAAGATGGCACCAAGTGCTATGATGTCAATACACCCAAGCTGTTCTGCATCTCTTTGTGTGTTCTTAGACTGTTCTGCCTGTCCTCATTTGCTGAAATGAGATTTGACTTTCCTGAAATGCAGAAACTATCATAGCACTTTTTAGCATCACTAAAGCTGTGTCAGATTAAGTCTGACTGGTGTTTAAAACCTCCAATGTCTGTCATTTGATGGACATTATCTTAAAGGTCATCTCAAATGTGCAGAAGCCAATATGGGGTCATTTTCAGGGAAATTGGGACTGCAGAGGGTTTGTCCTCTTCCAAAACAGTTTTATCTGTTTAGTAGTAGTGACTGTCCGTTCTGTAAGGGTGCTGTACCCAGCAATCCTGGTTTGAATGGCAAGGTTGGAAGTAGTTCAGTGCACATGAAATCAATAAGTGGAATTGGGGTGAAATGGTCAAGGAACTGCAGTTGATCAAATGGCAGTTGATAGAAATTACTACCTGACTGTACAATTTGTCCATAAACAGATATATACAAGGCAAAATCTAGCCTTCTGTTTAATAGTCCTTTGCCATGATTCCCATAAAGCCTGCTTTCCTTCTCCCGGGGTCTCCCTGTCTCTGTGGGTTATCTGAAATTATGGGGTATCTAAGGACTTATTTTCATGTGCCTATGTTTTTGAGGGGCTGCAGATTGTCTGAGCTTTGTCCAAACTTGGAAAAAAATACAGTAATTCTGTTTCACTGAATCCAAAGGACATAATTCACCCAGAAGTGGACCACTTTTTCTGTAGTCAATACCATAGTCTTTCTCTCCATAAGAATATAAAGGATGCATTTTACTTTCATTTGCAAGTCTAAATTAGAAATATTTCCTTCTTTAGTTTAAGATGGAAAGAGAAAAATTAAAATCCCTTGTTGATTTTCTGGGAAGTTAAGTGGTCAAATTTCATATTAAATTTCACATAGCAAAATAGTGAAATGCAGCCATCCCACAAATACAAAAATCTCTTTTTCTCATAGAATTGTCATCCTTTCTATGGGGTTTTTTCTTTTGTCTGATGTCCTAAAGAAATGAGACTTCTCTTACTTCCTTTATTTGCATTTGTGCCTGCTTGCCAGGACCCTTTGATAACTTTTAACTCACTGAGTTTAAACCAGTTTGGAGAGAGGGATGGTGGACACAGAGATCCTGAGCTCCCACTCAGGGAGCCAGTGGAAAAAAGAGATGAGGGACAGGCAAGGAACATTCATCTGCCCCTCCTTCTGCTCAGCCTTTGCAGTACCAGCACTTGGCAGCAGCTGGGCTTGGCACACCCAGAGTATTGTCCCAGCAGGAGCTACTTCCAGTTCTTGCCCAGCTGACAGGCACAGCGATGGGGCACAGCTGGAAGGAGGGCAACCACTGCACGAGGTCACTGTCACTGGCAGAGCGAGGAAGTGCAGATCCCGAGCCGGTGAGGATGCAGGGAGGGGAGGTGCATGGGGATGTGGGTACATAGAGTTAGGGTCAGACTCCGTTCATTTTGCTCTTCAAGGAGCAACTTGCAACTCCCTTGGTCTCTCAGGGATTCACAAGTGAAGGAAAAATGAAGGTGTGTGGGTTATTATGTCTACTAAGTTTTTATTCTTTCAGTGGTGCTAATATATTATTAATAACTCATCTCAAGAAGTCTCATTGCAGGGTAGGACTGTAGGTGAGGCTATGTGTGAAAATCTCTGGGGCACCCCAGAGATTTTCACTTGTTCTGCCTGTTTCTCTTCCCACAGCGATTCTTTTCCAGATCTGGAGATTTGGAGCCACTGTGAATCTGGCTCAGGGGCCTTTTAAAAAACATGAAAGCAAGGGCAGTACATGTGAGCAAGTCCTCTTTTTCTGGTGTAATGTGAATAATCACTTTTACCACACAGGGCACACAGCACACCTCCGGTGTAAGAGACAAGGGCTGGGGAGCACGGTGTCACTGCAGAGGACGTGCTGGCTCTCCAAAGTAGGATTTGGCAACCTGGATTTCTGTTTGATTTCTGAGAGTATTTTTTTAAACACTTTTCATTAAAGCCTACTTTTCGGCAAAGTAAATTGCTTCTGCGCTCCTTTAAAGGAAAACTACAGTAACATACCAGGTGTGCAATCTGGACCAGAAATCTTCAGAAGTCAAGAGCAAAGGACATTTAATCCTGACCAAGCAGACTAAACATTTGGTCTGAGAGCTGGAGAAAATTCAAGATAATAATAACGTGCTCTGCATGTTGCAGAACATCTCCTCTAGCAGTTGGAGTCCAAAAAGGTCACATCAACCATGAGTGAAGAAAGAAAGGAAAACACTCAGCAAGATGAATATTGCTCAGAGCATTAATTTTCCCATACCTTCTTCCACAGCAGGGTCACAAGCAATTAAGAGTCCTCATAGTGGGAACACTTCTACTGACTTACTTTACTCTCACCCACAATTCTTTCCAAATTTCTTACCTTGGAGAGGTAGTATGTTGTGATCCAACAAAAATCATTTTTATTTGCAAATTAGCCTAGAAATTAAATTTTCTCAGACAAAAGGTGGAAGTGTTCTTTCCTTCCATGTTCTCATTTTGTATGGGGTGGCCTGATCAGCAGCCTTCTGTCTACAACTGTCCACTTCTGTCAAGTTACAGGAAAAAATACAGTCAAAGCCTCTATGTTAACACTTACTCCATAAAGCAAGGGTTTATGAAAAAGATACTGAGAAGCAAAAATGGGAACGTGTGAGAAATGCCTTCCTGATCCTGAAGAAACAAAGGTGACAGCTTTCACATCAAGATATTTATTTTAATAATTATGTGCTCCTAAATGCTCTTCTGACTTCTTTTCTCTTTGCAATTCAAGATAAATATCCAAACTTTTGGAAAAGAGAAAGAGCTGTTGTGTTAGAAGAAATGACAGTGATAATGTCATACATCAAAGTGTTGAGATGTCTCAGTCATACTCACATGGGAATCAGAATATTTTCCACCCAGCATCCACTTGGAAGATCCCGTGCACCATTGTACAGGTCTGCACTGGGGTACACTCTGTGTCCCAGGGGATCCCCACCTTCCCCTGTGCTCTTGGTTATGATGACTGTTTAAAGGCCTGGCACAGCCTTTATCTTCTCTCTGCTCATGTTTTTGTATTACGCCCACTGACATTCTGTCTGAGTTCTTCTTTGCTTGTGTTACCCATCTGAAATGCCATTTTATCTATGGGTATTGAATAGCACAATCTTTCATATGCAGCTGACTGCATTTATTTGTGGCATGACTTAAATGGATGCACCTGCAAGTCTACATACAAAGTCACCTGAGCCTATGAGCTGGAATTTGAAGGAAAGCAGTGAAATGCACATTTTGGTATTATTTCTCATTCTTCGATATTCTATAAAAAAGAGAGAAGATTTCATTTTTATGCCACTGCATTTTTATACTACTTTGTGGATAAAATAGGCATCACTTTTTAAACCAAGCAATTTTTAAATGTTCTTTTAAAGAAATTTGTACGTGCTTATCTATATGCATATTTTTATTTTTAACCCCTCAAATACCTGTTTTCTGTCAAGTGAATTTTCTAAAACAATCACTCATTTTTAGTTTCAGCAGGACAGGACCGTCTGCTGTGTCCTGCTGGCACTCCAGGCTCTCTTCTCAGCCTCTGATAAAGCCCTCACTCTTCACACTGGTGCCTTCCTGTGCAGTACCCTGGCCCTGCTGCACCTGCGTCTCATTCCGCTTCATCCTCCTCTGACTCACCAGGAAGCCCCCTTGACACTTTCAAGACCTCCAGCAAGAGTGGTCTGGCCTGGCAGCCCCTCACTGAGCGCAGCAGGGATGCTGCAGATGAGGCTGCACAGAACACCCCAAGAGGGGACAGCAGGAGAAAATCCCGCTTCCTCTTCCATGGGGATATAGAGGGGATACCAAATGAATTGCGTTTAAATCAGTTAAATCAGAAGACACCTTGTCTGCAAAATTAATTGCGGTCAGTGCTAGCAGGTAAATAGTTTTCCATTTTGAAATGTCCTGGAACTTTTAGATGTCTGCAGGAAACAGCTTAGCATGAGTGAAAGTTGAAGAACTGAGTTGTGGAACTGGGGCCCTGGCTTTGTATCTTCTAGAGAAGGTGCTTTACATACCAATACGGCATTTGTAGACATTTAAAACCTTGTAGCAATAATGAACCCTGAAGCTGTGTTTCCTGACAGAATGTTGAATGGAACTTGGAAAGGGTGAATGTATCAAAGGCTTCCCAAAGTGGCATCCCTGGATGGCCACAGCAGTCACACTTCATGGACAAATGTCTTGTCTGGTTCATGACTTTGTCGCTGTTTTGGGAAATTATTGTTGTGTATTTTCCTTTCCACGGAATCATAGAATAACTCAAGTTGGAAGGAGCCCATAAGGATCACCAAGTCCAACTCCCTGTTTCTCATAGGGCTACATAAAACAAAACCATACAACTAAGTGACATCCAGATAGATGTTCCTTGAACTCTGCCAGGCTTGGAGCCATGACTGCTTTCCTGGGGAGAAGTGGTCGACCACCCTCTCAGTTAACAACCTTTTCCTAACAGCCAGCCTGAACTTCCCTTGATGCAGTCTCATTCCATTTCCTTGTGTGCTATCACTGATCACCAGAGAGAGATCAGCATCTGCCGCTTTGCTGACAGCTTGAGGAAGTTGTAGGCCCCACTCAGGTCACCCCTTCTCTTCTGAAAGCCAAACAAACCCAGCAACTACAGCCACTCCTCGTTAAGTCTTGCCCTCAAGATCTGTCACCATCCTGGTTGCCCTCCCCTGGACACAGTCTCATAGCTTTATATCCTTTCTTACATTGTGGTGCCCCCAGCACTCGAGGTAAGGCTGCCCCAGTGCAGAGCAGAGCAGGACAATCCCCTTCGTTGCCTGGCTGGTGATGCTGTGCCTGATGCCCTCCAGGACATGCTCGGCCTTCCTGGCTGCCAGGGCACTGCTGACTCATATCCAAGTTTTCACTGACCAGGATCCTCAGCTCTCTTTCCACAGGGCTGTTCTCCAGGCTCTCATCCTCTGATTTGTGTGGATAATCAGGATCACCTGTCCCAGGAGGAGAATCTGACACTTGCTCTTGTTAAATTCCACGTGCTTGGTGACTGCCCAGCCCTCTAGTCCTACCCACATCTCTCTGCAGGGCCTCTTTACTCTGAAGGGAGTTCACAGCTCCTCCTAGTTTAGTATCATCGGCAAACTTATTTAATGTGCATTCAGTTCCTGTGTTCAGATAATTTATAAAAACCTTACAGAGCTGTGGCCCTAAAATGGAACCCTATGGAACCCCACTGGTGCCTAGCTGACAGCCTGATGTTACCCCATTTACTATAACGCTTTGAGCCCAACCTGTCAGTCAGTTGCTCACCCAGTCTATTATGGTCTTGTCTAGCTGTGTGCAGGATATTTTGTCCAGAAGGATACTGTGAGAGACAGTATAAAAACCTTTTGATTTCTGGTGGTGTTCTTGTAATTCTTAAAATTATTTTTTTCTGGCACTTTCAATGACCTCAGGATAAAGCGTCAGTGACCCAGCTGGAAGAGAACAACAGGAAATGTTCACAGCAATTTCTGTCTGCTTGTCAATGAAATAAACATCCTTAGATTATTGTGGCTGTAGAATTCAGATGCAGATTTGGTGCATAACAGCTCCTGCAAAGAGGTGTATTACGCAAATCATTAAAATCATGAAAAGATAAAACAAGGCAAAGAAAACTGGGACTAACACTGACCTCAAACAATGTCTCTGTCTTGTTTCTGCCGAATCAGATGATAAATTAATTAGACTGCTAGCTCAGGTGTTGCTCACGCTTTCTGAATTTTTGCCTGCTGCAGGGATTGTGTGTGGGTGGAGACCTGAGTCTGCTCAGCCCAAAGAAGAGGACTCTCACTGGTGTCTTCAACCACCTAACGGGAGCCTCTGCTGGACTGTGTGGGCAATGGGGAGGGGCAGCAGGCACAAGCTGCAGCAGTGGAAATGGTCGTGAGAACTTTGCGACTGGGCCCTGCAAACCAAGAAGAGAGGCTTGGACAAAAAGGATTGTGAAGGTTACAAGACTTACACAAAGTAATTCCTTGATGTTACAAGACAAATTATTTCTAACACAAAGTTGCAAGAGTAGTTCTTTTATTGATGTGCATGACATGTCTCATTCAAATCACAGCACTAAAATGTGATTTTACAAGCAGTTCTGGAACCTTTCAAACATTCAGATACAACACAATTCAATTAATGCATACTTAATACACACATACTACTGGGAAGCAACTGGAATTGTGTGGTGTCATAATCCATTTGCTTCTTTCATGACCTAGACTTCCTTCGAGTTGGTCTTAGAACCATAAACCGTTATAGTTAGACAAGACTTCTAAGATCATCAAGTCCAATCACTAACCCAGTACTGCCATGTCCACCACTAAACCATGTCCTTAAGCACCACACCTACACATTGGGTTGCCCAGAAAAGTTGTGGGTGCCCCATCCCTGGAAGTGTCTAGGGTCAGGTTGGATAAGCCTCTGAGAAACCTAGTCTGCCCATAGCAGTGGGTTTGGGACTAGAAGATGTCTAAGGTCTCTTCCAACCCAGACCATTCCATGATTCTGTGATTTTTTTGAACACATCCAGGGATGGCGATTCTGCCACTTCCCTAGGCAGCCTGTTCCAATGCCGGAAAACCTTTACAGTGAAGAAACTTTGCCTAATATAAATCTAAACCTCCTCTGGTGCAACTTGAGGCGCTTTCCTCTTGTCCTATCACTTATTACCTGCGGGAAGAGGCTACACCCATCCCACTACAATCTCCTTTCAGTTAGTTGTAAAGAGCAATAAATCCATCCCCGCGAGCCTCCTTTTCCCCGGGCTAACCACCCCAGCTCCCTCAGCCGCTCCTCTCAGGACCTGTGCTCCGAATCCTTCACCAGCTCCGTTGTCCTTCTCTGGACACGCTCCAGCACCTNGTCGGCGCTCTGCGTGGGGGCGGCGGGGGCGCCGCGCAGCCTGCCCGCCGGCCTGGGCTCCCTGTGAGTGCGGGACCGCGCGCGTCGGGACCAGCAGGAGGGTGCTGAAGGGATGCGGGGCGGTCCCGCCTGATGGGTGGCATCTCTTTTTCCAGGAGCCTGGTCAACGGGACCTTCTCAGAAGTCAAGGACAGGATGTTTTCCCACCTGCCCTCCCTGCAGCTGCTGTAAGTATGGCACTGGGAAGGAGCACGGCCAAGTAGCACTTCGCCCTTTCCTCCTGAATAGAGTCCCTTTAAGCATAGAGCCTCCCAGTTTCTCCTAAATAGAGTTCCCTGTCCCTTGCAGAAAGGGAGAAAACGGGTAAATCCCCAGCTTGCACAGTCCCCCAATGTAGCTGCCGTTTCATAACAGGGATGCGTTTTCTGCTCAGAAACCATTTCATAAAATGTGTATTTAATTACTAAAGGAGGGCAAAATGTTTTATGGTGCACTAAGTTCCTCTGCTTTAAACTTCAGCTTCAGTAAGTTTAAGGCTGAGTTTTGTCCCCCGGAGCCATGTGGTGGTGGCTCTCACTCCTGCTCACTTTGTGCCCGGCAGTCTGGCACAGGCTTTGTGGCGTTGTGGGCACAATAGGGTGAGCAGAGGCTGCCAGGACACACTTCAGAGGGAATCCTCTGTGTGTGACGAGCTGGCATTGTCTGCAGCATGACTCCGTGCTTCAGCGTGCAACTTGGAGGATGGGCCCTTAGACGCCTTCTGACCCAGCAGTCCTCTGTCCCAGGAGAGAGTGGTCTAGCTCCTCGCACTTTGCAGCCACCCCTCCTTCCTGACCTCAGGCAAGCTGCTTGGTTGTGCCCATGTTGCAGTTAGGTGTGTGCTTCCTGCTCCAGGAGCTTACCCAAACTTGCTTAATTTAGCTGTCCTGGGAGACAGCAGGGAAGATAGAGACAGAGACTGCGGTACAACCCCCCTGGGGAGCCTGGATGCTTATTTCTCTGGTAGTCTGCAGCGAAGCTGAGCAGCAGCTTGCATCCTGTCTAGCCCAGTGCAGCCTGTCCTGATACCAACCAGGCCCTCACCCCTCCACCCCATAAGGACTGACTAACTCCCTCCCCAGGCAAAGAAAAATCCAGCAAAAAGGTCCAAGGCCTGCCAGAACCCCAGGCTGAGTGCTTGCCACAGAGCTAGGTGTTAAAAGTGGTCTTAGCAAGTGGTAGTCTCTAAAGGCATTTGGTAGCTAATGGCCAGGCTCCTCTCCTTGGGCAGCCCACCTCCTTTCACTCAAAGGCCTGTCTTCCTACTGGGAGGAGCAGCACTCCATGCAAAATGCTGGGGAGAAGTGGGCAAAGCAAGCGGTGGAAGCTTTCACCTCCTTTAAGGTGAAACCGGCCCCCAAATCAAGTTTTTGTGAGAGTTGGGGGTCAGCACAGAGCCCCCAGCAGAGGGACAAGGATCTTGCCCACCAATAAATGGCTGCAAAGAGCAAACCTGTGCCAGCTGGGAAGGAAAGGGAGGAATCCATGGGTGATTGTTGGTGTGGGTGGAAAATTAGAGATGGGGGGAATCTGGCTTGTTTTGGATGGTGGTACTAGGAAGAGGAAAGAAGACCAGATGAAGATTGTCCCTTTTCCTTAGCTGTAGTAGATTTCCTGGAGATGCTGGGATGTGTAGGGTGGTGGGGCAGAGATGGGTTGTTGAGGAAGGCAGAAGTTGCTCATGACACTTTACATGGTAAGTCAGATGTGGGAGCAAGAGGGGTTTGTCACCACCACCCCCACCTTGGGCACTGACAAATTCTGTTGTTTAGTGTAATTTGTGACTTTTTCCTTAAAACATGAGAAAAAAAAATGATTAAATGACGAAGAGCTGCATGCATAATTCTGCACATGGGCACCCCAGGACAATGTCTTCTGTGGCAGTAATCACTGTAAAATAGTAGTGCAGAGATTTATTTTTGATGGTGGTCTGCATCTTTGTCAGATTTCTTTGGGATAATTTAAGGAGCATTTGTCTAGTATTAGCATAATATCCAGGGATCACAGGGAAAGTTTGCATTTCATGTTCATTAGTCTTCTAAATTAATTTTAGTAAAATGCCTAAAACCATACAAAAGGAAGATTAATCAGTTGCTGTAATAAAGCAATTAATGCAGACATATTCATTCATAGGGGAAAATTCTGAGATTTTCCAAAAATTATTTCTTTTGAGTAGTGTTCATTTTTCAGACCAAATAAAAAGTTTTGCTGTTTTCTTGAAAGGAGATTGCCCTCTCTGCCTTTGTACATCAGCATTTGGAGATGTCCACTGTTGTGCTTTGATACAGCAAGGAATGAACTTTGCTCCTTAACATCCTTCTCCCTGGCAGCCTTGTCCTGGCTCAGGTGACAGCTTCCCTGGTGCAGCTCTAACATGTTTTGTCCCTGAAGTTCACACGGGAGGAGGGCAAGGCAGTGCCTGGAGGAGGCAGCACTGCAGCTCTTCCTCACCGCCTGTGGACACAGGGCTTTGCTTTATAAAGGTAGCAGGATTCTGTCTTGGTGTTTTGGATACGTTTGTGTTTCCAGCTGACAAACTGGCTGCTGTCCTCCCACACTGCAGGCTGTACCCCATCTGCAGGTCAGGCTTGGAGCATTGCCCTGGGAGGGTGGAATGAGTGAGCACAGGCCCACTGTGACTGTATAAATGAGAGCTGGTGCTTGGTAGCTTAGTATCGGGGCTGGGGTGGACTCTTCAAAGCTGTCAGTGCGGCCAGAGGGGTGGTGAGCGAATGGGGCCCACACTCAGCAGACCTGCCATCTGATGATGGCTTGTTCTGCTCAGTGGACCACAGAGTTGAGGACCAGGTTACATTTAGCCAAGGTCAATGGCACAGCAAGCATTTTTCCTGGGAGTAGTGGACATTAACTACCATCATGTAATGCCTTTGAGTTCTTTTTTTTTCAATAGACCATTCCACAGTATTTTATGTGTGCTGCATTGGTGGGGCAATATGGGCTCGAGTCAGTAAGATTAGTTGGGTCATGGGCAATAAACACAACAGGCATAATCCAGTGTGTCAAGTTTTAATGTGCTTTCCTAATGCCTGCTCTCCATTTTCAGCTTGCTGAACTCCAACTCCTTCACTGTAATACGAGATGATGCCTTTGCTGGTCTCTTCCATCTAGAATACCTGTAAGTTTGGTATTTTATGTCCTTTATAAATAAAGACATTTTGATACATTGCCAAGACTCCTGCTGCAGAGCCTTGGTCTTTACCGTGATTCCCAGGAGCAGGGGAGCTGAAGGATTTATGTTCCACTCCTGTGCAAATGTTCTTTACGGTGGCTGACGATTTTTCAGAGGTTACAGTGCATTTTTAAAAGATACCATGAATGCAAGGTGTCTCTGTGCAATTCCAGCACACCAAAAAGGCATTGCTCAGCAAGAGCTTGTCTTGGCTTTCCAGAACAGTGCCATCCTTGTTAAGGGGATTTGAACCTCAGGCAAGAGGTGGGGAAGCCTGTCCTGACCTGTGGGTGGCCTGAGGAGGAATTGCAGAGTACTGGTATACTGCCCAGAACAACCCTAACTCTGCTTCCCTTCTCCCAGCTTTTGTCTCCTACTTTGCCTTTTTTCTGATACCCTATTTAATGTCCATAGTATTTATCTTCATGTAATTAATTATAAATACATAAATATATACACATATATTTCATACAACATAAATTATTGCAATTATTGATATTATTATTTAAATTTATTTAACTCTCATTTTGTTTTTATCATTCACTTAGTTGACTTTTGCAATACTTTCCTTTTCTGATCCTTATTTTTGTTTATTTTTAGTTCACCCTTTTTTCTTTTAAAAGGAAGTATTAGCCCTGGTACAAGCTTGTCCTCCCTTCACACTCCAAAGGACTGGCATTTCTCTGTGTTACTCAATATGAGCTGGTGTGTTTGACACTATGAATACAGCCTGGAAAAATTCCTCATTCCACCCACCTTTCTGAGCTGAAATGTAACTGTGGGAAACATTTGTCCTTTTCTACAGGAAGACCAATGTTCATAAAACTGACTCTTGCTAAAATCTTGAAGGTAGATAGATATTATGGTGGGGTATATTCAGAGTTTATAGTCCGGTACTTGTGGAGTAGCCAACCACAGAGTTTGCAGATAACAGTAAATGGTATATGCTAAAATCCATGATTCAGCTACATCTGGATTTTTCAGAGATAGCAGGTTATCTAAGCATTCTTTTTTCCTTGCATCTACAGGGAAAAAAATTATTTGCATCATGTTTGTAAAAAGGAAGAAAACCATTTTTTGTTGTATCATTAGTGACCTGCTTTCAAGTGCTGATGAGCTTGTCCCAGCAGCATAGCGTACATCATGGTAGTTGTACTGGTCACTGCAGCCAGACCCTGTCTGAATTAAACACCCTGCTCTCCTCAGCTGCTCAAAGGGCAAATCTCTGTCCCTGACCACCAGCTGCAAGCCAGGGAGCAGACTGAAGACTGGTAAAGCCTTACAGTTTCAAATTCTTTTAGCAGCTGAACAAGTGGTCTCAGTTGATTGTTGTGGTTGCCTTTCCTGCCCGTTCCATAGAGCTTTTCCTCTTCCCAGCAAATCACCCCTCCACCTTTTGGGAACTGGCTGTGAGTGGCCTTTCTCTGTGATTTGTTGTTTTGGCCATGCAGCCAGTAAAACCAGCACAGCTTCCATAGGCCATGTCTCTTAGTTACGAGGGATCAGACTTTGTAGAGAAGAAGGAAACCTCACTGACAAACAGGAATGACAAGTGTCTGTGTGTACAGAGCAAAGTCTCTGGCTGAAGAGCAGCTGGGGAGCACCCACAGCTGATACCTCTATATATGTATAATACATCTCCAGCTGTGTCCTGCTGCACCTGCAGCACTCATAATGGCATTCAATGCACCCTTAAACTGACTCTGTGTACAGAGTCTGGGTAAGACAGGTCTGATAAAGACAGGAGCTTTGCTGGTGAACGGACTGGAATTCCTAGGGTAGCATCTGTTGGAGGCCAGGTTTGGTGATTCAAGAATCTGGCAAATTACTGAGTCCCAGCTTGTTGCAGTGTGTGCAGTGAAGCCCTGTTAATTTGCATGGACCAGTGAGCTGGTGCTGTGCAGGGATGCCAGGTGCCAGTGAGGGTGTCAGGAGGCAGGGTGGCTCTCTGCTCTTGCGGATTGAATTTGTGGCCCCACACAGCCCTGAAAGGGCTGATCTGCCTCTGACAATCTCCCATGTAGACACAACACTTTCTCATCTGCACCCTTTGCCTGCAGTCAGGGTCCCAGTCACTTCATGAAGGACTTTTTCCACACCTAAACGGCAAAACCAAGACCACTTGTCATCTCCTGCATTCCCATCTTGACTCTCTTGAGAAGAGATCCTGTCTCATAGCATTTTTCCTCTAACTTCTCTGGAGGGCAAGCAGAGCTGCTTAGGAATAAGGGAGGCACCTTTATCTCACAAACTTTTTATAGAATCAGCATACAGTTGTCTTCATCCAGGTATAGCTGTATCATGCAATATCTTGATGGCCACCTGGCTGCAATCACTTTGCAGGGATGATGGTGTATTTAGGGATGCGTCCTCAAGTGCTCAGGGGTCAAGATGCTCAAATATCAGCTCTTTCTTTAAATGCTGACATGCAGCCAGGAGGAGCAGCGTGCTGCTGGAATCGATACGTGCCTGTCATTATTCCCCCAGCACATGGGGTCCTGCACCCTGCAGAGGAG
This sequence comes from Ifrita kowaldi, assembly GCA_013398055.1. Lineage (NCBI taxonomy): Eukaryota > Metazoa > Chordata > Aves > Passeriformes > Cinclosomatidae > Ifrita > Ifrita kowaldi. Next base: position 177,484 of record VZRS01008551.1, read on the forward strand.
ATGTCCTGTGAGAGAGAGCTGGAGAGAGCTGGACTGTGGCAGCCAGAACCAAACCAAGGCAGTGGCTTGCCATTTGTGCAGGTGTCGAATGTGGGCAGTTCAAGCCAGGGCTGTGTGGGTACAGAGGTGGCACTGTGTGTGTGTGCAGCCACGGGAGCTGCTCCCCTTCAGAGCAGGTCTGCAGCCTGGGCTGCCCTGGCACCGCTGTGCTGCCCCTGGTTTGAAAATCCTGGTGATCTGTGAGAGGGGAAGGCAGGACTTTAACTTCTATAGTCTGTCTCAGGAGCCTCTCCTATGCAGGTCTCTTGCCTCACACAACACATCCTGAGAGGATTACCAAGAGAGGAATACTTTTTTTTGCCTTGTTCACTTTGTTCCTTTTCTGCTGGACATTTGTGTCACGTGCCATCCCTTGTGCTGCCAGGTACTTGCATTGTTCCTTGCTGTCCGCCCAAGGAAAGGGGAAAAGGGAACATGAGCAGCTCCACTGAGACTTCCCACTTTTCAGTCTGAAGGAGCTGCCCAGAAACATGCTGAATCTGGCAACCATAGCTTAAAGCACTCTGATGCTAATAATAATGTTACTTAAAGTATTTTAAAATACTTTTTTTTGCCTAGATTTATTGAAGGAAACAAAATTGAAACCATTTCAAGAAATGCATTTCGTGGCCTTCGTGATCTGACTCACCTGTAAGTTCTTTAACACTTGGTAGAGTGATTTCTACTTGAACAAAACTCTCCTGGGAGACCACTGTTTTTTCTGCTACACAGAAAACTTCTCTTCCCTCTGTGTAAGCTTCCTCCTGCTGTCAACAACATGCCTTCCATAAATTAAAAACCAGCCTTAGAGCAATTCCTGCCTGGGCAGCACTGCCACATGTTGGGTTGCCTGTGTGCAGGCACAGCTGGGACTGGGATGCCACTGGTACCCCCAGTGCTGCAGTGGTACCACCACCACCACACTGCCTACCCATGATTAACATTCCTGCTTCTTTTCAGTGTGCTCAATGATTGCTCTGTGGGTTACATTAGCACCTGGGCAAAAAAAAAAAAGCTTTAAGTATTTTACTTTTATGTGAACTTCAAGCAATTTCCATTCTTGAATGAGAATAATTAATGCCTGTTCCTGGTAACTTCTAACAGTGCCAGTGGCTGGGCAGTACCAGATAATTAACAACCTGTAAGTGAGCTCAAACTTGAGAAGAATTGCAAGATAAGAGGCACCAACGATATTAAGCTCTAACTTTCTTTTTTAGTTCTTTGGCCAATAACCATCTCAAAGCTCTGCCAAAGGATGTCTTCAGCGATTTAGATTCTTTAATTGAACTGTAAGTAATGAGGATCTTTCCATTGGCCGCCTGCTTCTGTCGTTCTTGCTCTCAGTTTTGGGTTCTGGGTGTGTGGTGCTGTATCTGGCATCTACACAGAAAAAAAGTGTATTTTTTTGTTCTAGCTCTTTTTCATTTTGTAATTATTTGCTTGATAGACTCCTTTAAAGTAATTGCTATTTCTTAAATCACTGTTGCTTCCTGTGATGCTGTACATAGCTTGTGTTATTGTACTTCCTTCTGATGTCTCATGTAAATTGTGTTTTAGGGAAAGGGAGACAATTAATTTTAAAACTACAGTTTTTCTGAACATTTTCCCCTGTTATTATTGCATGCGTTCCCTGAGATTATTTTAGTAAAAGGGATTAGTTAAAAAATTAAGCCATTATTCCTTGGTTTTGTGCAGTTGTAGCACATTGCTGACATTCTGTCAGTATTTCCTTGTACAATTAGGATTCCCCTACTTTAGGCCTGGCTCTTCTGAACAGCAAAGTGAAATCGTAAGCCACAGAAATTGCCAAAGGATCAAAGAACAAGTACAGTGCTGAAATTGCATATACATTAGTAGGAAGAAGTTAAATTGACTCTACATCGGCAGTGACTCAAAAAATACAAGTCTTACATCTGTATTTCACATCTGCAAGGCTGCTCTGTCAACCAGCAGCACTGGAACAGTTTAGGGAAGCAATGGGAATTATCTGTGTCAGCGGTAAATGGTGCAAAGGAGGCTTGCAGCAGACAACCTGAGGGTCAGAATGTATTACATTACAGTCCTCATCCTGTGCAAACTTACCAAAAAAGTAACTTCACACATGGATCACAGTGCTCCATTACTATGATTATACATGACCATAGACTGCAAAGGTTTTCTGAAAAACTCAGTGAAAGAGAGTTCATAATAAAGGAGTCCAAATAAAACTTAAGAAAATTCCCTGTTATCAGAACAGAACAATTCAAGGATACTCAGATATTTTGAAATTCAGCACGTCAAGGTGATAACAGTTCTGTAGTACTCATATTGCTATCAACCTTTTAAAATATGTTTATTTCTGTGTGTTTTTTTAGAGATTTAAGGGGAAATAAATTTGAGTGTGACTGCAAAGCCAAGTGGTTGTTTTTGTGGTTAAAGATGACAAATTCCACTGTTTCTGATGTCCTGTGTATTGGTCCAGCAGAATATCAGGATAAGAAGTTAAATGATGTGACAAGTTTTGATTATGAATGCACCACTACAGGTATTCAGAATGTATATTTCTAAGCACACTACAAATGGTTAAATATCAGAAGTTTAGATGATACCCTTTTGCTTCTATGAGCATGACCTGGGGGGAGGAAAGGGTTACGTACAAAGCACTTCCAAGTACTAGAACACGTACAAAATGGGAAAATTATATTTAGAAGCCAAAGTGAGTACTGAGTTTTTATTTGGATTAAGTGATAATAGGAGAAGAGCTCTGACTATTCATATTCCAAAAGACTTGATTATGACTCAGTTTGTGGCTTAATTTTCATCACAGAATGCTTTTTATTATCTGGAATAAAACCATATAGTTATGGTAGATGAGCTTCCCAAAATCTCTGTATTTCACAGAAAGCAATGAACATAAGTTCCAAAATGTGGCTATAGCTGTTATCTTTATTTGATAAGTCATGATTTATTAGCATCAAAGGTGGTGGCAATAGTGCCAGCAGTTCTTCATGGAACTCCATTAAGTTGAAGAGAAAAGTCCAATAATGTTCTGGCTACTGTCTTGCTTAGGATCTTGAATTCTTTTTTTTTTTTTTTTTTGGTAATGTAAAGCATGCTGAAGGGAGTGAAAAGGAATTTGCATGTGGTTATGCTTATATTTTATGACCAAACTGCTGCAGTTACCTATGTTTAAATCCTATAACTGAAAATATCAGCTGCAAGTATTGTTTTTCATCTTTTTTGAATAGGATGTCAGCACTCTGCCTTTTTCTAGACAGTAATATCAAAGGTGTGCAAGTTCTCATCTGTCATCAAGTCAGTCACTATTATTAAAAGACGACGGAAAAGTTGATTACTAGTAATGTAAAATGAAATTTCAGGAAAAGGTATGAAAGGTGCTTTGATGGCAATATGTGAAGGAAAAGAGAATGAACTCAGAATTCAAAATCATGTCAGAAGAGAAGCAGAGGTAAAGTGCAATAATCTGCTGCATAAAAGGATGTCAAACAGAGGAGAGCAATGAAGTTTAGAACAGTACCAAAGTTACATTCCCATGTCTGCTGAATCACCGAGAGGCAGCAATGCAAAGTAAAAGCAGGCTTTATTTCATTGCAATCTGGTTTAAGCAATTGTGTAGCACTAACTGTGCACAAGAGAAAGCCTTACCTGGTCCTCAAACCTATCCTGACCTACTGGCCCTCTGTCACCTTTTTGTACCTAGATACTGTGAAGTTGCTACAGGCAAAATTCACCCTTAACATTGTCCCTTTGTCCTCTATAAGCGAAATCCCACCAAGCGTAAATCTAATTTCATGCAGAGTTTTTGGGGACCAAAGGCATTCCATGGGGCAAGGATTGCCCAGCTGAATATTTGTTCAAATTCCCTCAGAGAGGTGCTCCCACAGCACAGCATTTAGCTGTCACACAGTTCTGCACGACCTTGGCAGTCTGTGGTGTCAGGCTGTTGCTCCTTTCTCCTTCTCTGCCGTTGCCTCCCCCAGATCCAAAGGGAGTGTAAATATGCCCATCTTCCTTCCTTGAGGATTGATTAGTCACAGGCTTAGAACACATACTGTATTCTGAAGTAAAGCAACATACCCCACAGGCGTATTTTCCTTTCCCAGCCAGTGGTGGGCAGGGCTCCGCAAAACTCTTCCATTCGTGTTAGTCTTTAGTATAGTATTTCCCTCCTTTGCTGGGTGGGATCAGACTTTCCATCATTTCTGGTCTCCAGTACTCTGTGTCGAGCATGATTGGATGCAGGATGTGGTAACAAAGCAGTTTGCTTGGTAAAATGCGTGTCTTGTTGGCCCAGTCAGCTCATTGCATCAGCTGGACTACTACAATGGTAACAGGAGAGATGGAAAGAGGTGCTGCCAAATTCAAAATAAAAAGGCAAAGAACAAAATGATCCTGTTGGTTCTTCACAGAGAAAGTGATTGACGGTGTTGGTGACCTGCACTTCTAACTCTTTTTGGGACAGCATCTGTCTTTTCTATTTCTCAGTGCTTGCATCATGGAAGCAGATTAAGCCATTTCACTTCATTTCTCGTCCTTCTTCCTCAACAGTGTGTGAGGGGGCTGTGCTGTGGCTGTGAGCACCACAGGGGAACATGTAACTCGCTTTCAGGAGACTGGAAAACAGGCCTCGGGCTCCCACAGCCACTGGAAACAGGCTGTGTGCATGCCTGGGACCTGCTTTGCCCAGACCTGCAGGCAGGGATCATCTCACTGAGCTTTGGAAGCTTGTTTTCCCCTTCCTTTACCTAGCCGGAATTGTCTTCTGGAGGTGGTCCTCTCTTTCCCCGCTGGCTGGAAGGGAGGTAATTTTCACATTAATAGGTACTGCTCCATTCTTGCTCCTGTGCTGGAGATCTCCTGTAGTGGGAGAAGGGAGAGGATGGTTAACACTCACTCCTGGCACAACCAGGTCCATTTTACTCCTCACCTGGAGTAGAAGTATCCTTGCAGGGAAGAAGGGATGTGAGGAGAGTGAGACTGAATCACAGGATACAGTTTTGGAGCAGCTGCCCAAACAGATCATCGCTGATATTTTTCCTTAGCATCCTCCAATGGTCCCTGCACTCTCCTCCTTTTCTGTGTTGGCATCAGTGCTCCTGTGTGCCAGCACAAGGGCTCCCAGAAGGAACATCAGCCCAGTAAAATTGTTGGGTCCCTCACCCATGCTGCCATGGTGCCAGTTCAACCACAGAGGGAACAAAGGTGGAATAAGTGACTGGAGGACAGGGTGACACCCCCACTCTCAGCCAGCCAAAACCAGCATGAAAACCACGTCTTGAGACAGGGAGAGCAAAACTGTGTATGGGGTTGGAGGAAGAGAGGGACAGCTCATGCAGCCAGCAGCACAGGAGGAAAGCATGGGCTGTGTCCTCTTCCCTTTCCCATCCAGGAGATCCACCTTAAAAGAGAAAAATGTTGGAAAAGGACTCCTCCTCCAATCCTGTATTTACTGTATTAGCTCCTTCTAGCATTACAGCAAGGTACATAGAACTAAATCAAGCCCCCAAGGCCTAAATTTTTTGCAAGCCTGATGTGGCAGCCACTTTTTACTGTGTAACCCTGTTCTACATAACAGTCTGGTATTCCCAGCTGGTGCTAAAATCAACTTTTATTGCTTTTTACTGATCACAAATGATTTTCCTACCCATTTTCACATACAGACTGGTTTGTTTCAATTCACAGATTCCCCCAAAGTGTTTCACAAGTGTTCAGATTTCAGGAGTTGTCTTTTCAAGATTAGTTTTTTGGGGTTTTTTCCTCAATATTTAAAAAATACTATTATTTTCTGTGACTCTATTTGCTATTGCTCCATCCTTTAGCTACCTTTTATAACTGGTCAGTTACTTTTGCTTTCTCCATACTTCAGTGTCAGCCCTTTTAGTTTTCCAGTGAGAATGAAGATAACTTTCTTGTTTGCCTACCAGCATTCATGAACCAAGCCCAAGCTCTATTTATAATAGTCCCTCGAAGAATGAAGACTGTCATTTCTTTCACAGCTGTGGAACCTGCTCTGTTTGTTTAATGGTAGTCATCTATCTTTATTCTCCAGAAGTGTAACTCCTCAAGGGCAAGGCTTTCAAGCATGCAGAAACAGAGGGTTCTTCATTCAGAAGCAATTATTTCATAATGCACCAAAATGAGGGACTCAAGTGAGGACTTAATTACCATTTCACCAAAATCCCTGGATGCTCAGGCCCTCCCAATGTAGGAGTGCATGGTGAAGGCATGTAGCAAATGGAGCTTAAAACAGAGCAGCGCGTGGCTCTGCAGAGAAATGCCGTCATAGGGAAGATGCCTTTCCTTTTCTGCAGATCTGTATCCACATGTTACTTCAATGCAGGCCTCCTGCCACATTTTAGACCTGAATGCTTTGTCAGCTCTGCTACACCATATTTTTTTTCTGATAATAGTGATCTTGCACAGCTGTCTGGTCAAAGACCAAATTCAGAACCAAGTCTCCTCACTTTGCCCCAGACTGGCTCTGTGGTGACTGCTGACTTACCCCAGAGTGAATTTTCAAATTAAGTGTACAAAGGCACTTAACTTTTGAGAAACAAAGTCTTAAATTCTGGAGTTACACTCCCAATCTGTAAAGGTTGCTCCAATTCCTCAATCTTGTTGTCTAGGACAAGTTTTCCACTGGATAGTAATTTTCAGGTTGGTTGTATTTTATGCCTAAACTACATTATAATGCCCCATAAAACATTATGTTAACTGAGTTTTTGATTACACTACTTTGTCTATGGTCTAGGCAAAATGGGGTTATCCCCAGGCAAACTTCAGATATCATTTCACTTTCTGCCTGGTTTAGCATAACACAAATTGCTAGTGATTAAATTTGCATGACTTAAGAAGTTATTGGACTTCAGCTGGTAGTTGCTGTCTCTCAGCTTGAATGTGATTCTAGCAAGGCCATTTCACTTGACAGGAAAGCAACTTCCAGCTGTGGGGAAAGAGACTCCTCTCTCTATTTCACTGATAGTAGCCAGCCGAGCTGGAAAATCTGAATTATTTAACTATTTGCATATTTGATCTCCTTGACAAATACATTTCCAGAGGACAGTTCATGACATCTAAAGCAGCAGACACTTTCCCTGTTGCTGCATGCCTAACATGAGCACTGATACTTCCATGATAGTGTTATACAAAATCCTGAGTATTTCACTCATTTTTCAGTGTAAATCATTCTAATCAGTGACCACGTACTGTATGTTTCCAGCAAGGATGTATCCTAACTGTTGTAAATGTGTGTTTCTAGATTTTGTTGTTCACCAGATTTTGCCCTACCAGTCTGTTTCAGTGGATACATTCAACTCAAAGAATGATGTGTTTGTAGCCATTGCACAGCCCAGCATGGAGAACTGCATGGTGCTGGAGTGGGATCACATTGAAATGAATTTCAGGAGTTACGACAATATCACAGGTATATGAACACTGGGACTCCAGTCACTGATGAACTGTTGGCATTTCACAAGGATAAGATTTGTAGGTGGGACCAGTTTGTTGGGTTTTGTCCTGAACCTCTGTTGAATTTGGCTGATTGAAGTGAGTGATGTTTGGACATGAGTGACTCCATGGAGTAATGCATCTTTCCAACACATGCATTTAACCTTACTGTAGCACACAAATTAGGCTTTTTTTGTCTATTCTTGTAAATTGTTCTGAAGGCTCAAACACTTGCCGTGAATGTCACACCATAGGCCAGCTTAGCATTCACTGCCTCAATCACACAGCAAGTTAAAGCAGAAGCTGAAGGAGCACATGGTCTTGCCAAAGTGCTTGCAAAACAGAATATAAAAAGAATCTACTGCATGTAGAAGGAAACAGGTCTGAAGGATGCTTTCAGGGTGAGCTGACCAGGAAGCCAGTTGAAAATGACAGAAATATTTAAACTGTGGCTGTTACCTAAAGAGATGTGCTGTAAAGCTTCCACATTTACTTTCAATTTACAAACATGCTCAATTAACATCTCGGCCAGATTACTGATCAAACAAAGAGCCTGTGTGGATGCAAGGTGACGTTCTAATGCTGATTTTCTAACAACCATTCTGTCCCTAACCCTAACCATGGTGCTCAGTCACACCATGACAGCAGAGACAGACTCCTTAGGGTTGTTATCTGCTACCTGGTTTCCCAGATACTCCAAGCCAGAGGTTTTGAAGACTCAGGAGCTAAATTTATCCATGGAGCATCTTTCCATCTTGTTGCTTGTTGTATGTTATAGATTATTTTTTACCTTACATTTTGGGAGACATAGAGTATGCTGCATCCTCATCTGGTGTTGAATTCTACAAAGGCAACAAGCACTTACCTCCTCAGATCAGCTATGTGTGTCACTAATGAAAGTTTACAAGAAACTACCCCTCTGTCAGGAAATGTTGGAAATGAAAAATGTTACTTTTTTAGGTTTCATTGTGTTCTGGTAGATTAGGCTAAAATATGTACCAGGGATGTAAACTGAGAAGTCAACAGCCCAGAGAGAGCTAGCTCAGTCCTAGAAAAACTGTGGAAATAAAATTGAGAGTTTGAGTAATTTGCAAAGACAGCTGTCTTTCAGGGGTGTTTCACCTTGCTCTGAATGACTTGATTTCTGCCAGGGACTTGTGTCCTAGCTGCACACCCAGGGTTTGTTCCTGGAAAGTCTGAGCTCAAGCTCTGGACTGAAATGTACGTGAGCCTGAGAGTTTTGCCAGAGGACACAGGCACATAAAGAGCCTCCTGCAGAGCCTGAAGAGTGTTTTGTAGAGCTCTGGAGCCAGCTCCACAGAGAGTTTCACTACTTACCCATGCTTGGCATTTGGATATCTAAATTTAGCGCTTTACAACTTACGGGCTTATGGAGCTGAGCTAGTTGTCAAAGTTGCCTTTACAATGAACATGCAGAGAAAGGCATTGCTGTCCTCTGCAGAACGAGGCAGGAGACATGTGAAAGCTCTTGTAGAGTGTGTTTTGACTAAGTTAGATCAGAAGGAGCCTGGATGATCAGCTCAAGCATTCATGCTTGTGCTGCAGATTTCTTGCTGTACTTGAGATGAAGGTACTCCCAGCTCTCCTACATTGGGAGGGTGGCAGATCATTCCAGGCCAGCTCTGAAAGCCATGGGTAGGGGACCAGCAGAGGAGCCAGGTCAAATCTCCTGTGGTGACAGACCAAGCATGCATTGGGAAACTTGTGCAACTATAGTTCTACTTAAACTGAGCTTCACAGAGGAATTCCTCTCTGCTTCCAACAACACCCATCGTAATAGTCCCGTGTTACTTTTTTGATGTGGTTCTTGTATAGTGCAACTTGACATTCTCAAAACAGATCACAACCTGATCTGATCTATGTGGCAACTGCAATATTTCTAAATATTTCTAGTTTAACAAAATCTCAAGAATACCTAAAAGAAACAACAGAGTTAGGTTTATCTTTTCATCCTGCTGCCAGGTGATATATCCACAAAATGCATCAATATTTCTATGTACAGTGGCAAAAAGCTGACTCTAACCCTTCTGGAGCAAGAAAAATATACTGTATTTCATTCTTCTAGCCATGATGGAAAGACAGACGTTACAAGAATAAGAGAATTTCAGATGTCTGATGAATGGCAAGATAAAAATTCTTGTCATTTTTAAATAATAAAATTTAGCTTAAATAATTGTTTTGGATATTAGGGGCTGTCTGTTTGAACAAATAGAGAAATAAAAAGTATTTTGCATAAAAATGAATTAGCATTTTACGGTACATCATACTTTTTACGGTACATACACACCTTGCAGGGTGGGACAAGTCATCTCTCCAGTTATTGGGAAGCAAAAGCTTGAAAAGACACTGATGGCATGTAGCAGAAGACAAAATTATGAGATGGTGCAGGTTTAAAAAAAGGGAGAGGGGTGATCTGGTAACATCTGTGGGGTAAAGGATGCTTTGTGCTGTGCTAATATATGTGTTGTTTTGTTTTCTTTCTTTGGGCAATAGGTCAGTCTATAGTGGGATGTAAAGCCATTCTTGTTGGTGACCAAGTCTTTGTGGTGGTGGCACAGCTTTTTGGTGGCTCACACATTTACAAGTTTGACGAAAGCTGGACGAAGTTTGTCAAATTCCAGGATATTGAAGTATCTCGCATTTCCAAGCCAAATGACATAGAGCTTTTTGAGATAGACAACGAAATGTTTTTTGTCATAGCAGATAGCTCTAAAGCAGGTTTGTCAACAGTGTATAAGTGGAATAACAAAGGATTTTATTCATATCAGTCTCTTCACGAGTGGTTCAGGGACACTGATGCTGAGTTTCTCGATATAGATGGGAAATCACATTTAATCCTCTCTAGCCGTGCCCAGGTGCCCATTATACTCCAGTGGAATAAAGCCTCCAAAAAGTTTGTCCCACACAGTGAAATCCCCAACATGGAAGATGTCTTGGCTGTGAAGAGTTTCAGGATGCAAGATGACCTTTACATCACGCTCACAAGATTCATCGGTGACTCCAGAGTTATGAAATGGAATAGCAAACAGTTTGTGGAGATACAGGCTCTTCCATCCCGAGGAGCCATGACACTGCAGCCTTTCTCCTTCAAGAACAATTACTACCTAGCCTTGGGAAGTGACTATACCTTCTCCCAGATTTACCAGTGGGATGGTGAAAAGAAGATATTCAGATTATTTAAAGAAATCTATGTACAAGCACCACGGTCTTTCACAGCTGTATCAACAGATCGAAAAGATTTTTTCTTTGCCTCTAGTTTTAAAGGAAACACTCAAATATTTGAACATATCACCATTGACTTGAGTTTATGAAAAGCTGCTGGAGAGAAATTTATGTAGAATGACATTTATACACAAACAAAGCAAAAAGAGACCTTTCCAAAAACAGGGTGCACCTATGGAGTATGATGACATTTTCTGAACTTTTCAAACTTGCATATTAATCAGGGACTGCATTTACTTGGTTACTGCATGACATGTCCATTTTATCCTTTTTCAAAGACACTGCAATCTGTAGTCATTCAAAGAGGAGTGCAGTGCATTAGGATTAATGTTGACATCTAGGAGATTGATCTAAATTTTATCCAGAAAACTACCTTGAGTTGAACATCTCATAAAGAAAGTGAAGAGTGAGCCACACAAAACATAAAAATTATCTTGACTCCTAACATTTTAGTAATGTAAGTTTTAATATTAGAGCCAGTTCTTCATGGTTGCTGATGAATTGTAAAAGCAAACGGGAACATTCCAGAATACTCTTGAGTTCTGTCTTCTAAATCTGTCTTTCTGGCTCACAGAAAATCCGAGGCATCATTTTAATTCATTGCAGACTGAAGGGAGAGTCAAAATCTATTGCCACTTTTCTTCCATTGTTCACCTTTTTTCAGCAACAAATTGTGCATAGCAAGTAGCCCAGCCCACAGTAACTGGGTAGCCAGGAAAAGAAGAGTGTGTGTCTTCAGGACTGTGAGATCTTATCAAATTAATACAGACAGAAAATACCAGAGGTCTGCATGATGCCATGAACAAATCAACTACAAATCCCACTCACTCTCTGTTTGAATAGGTATTCCAGAAATCCATTCAATTTTGCCCTAGCTCATACTTTTGCTGATGATTCCCAGTAGATTCTGTGTGTTTAACACATTATTCTGCTGTGAACTCTCATTCCAGAAGGCAGAGCTTAAGCTTTGCCTGAAACACACATCTGCATGGATTCACTCCATGTTGTAGCTCCTCTGGATGCAATAACTCTGGTGAGTTATTGTCTCACGTTTCCCCTCCAGCACAGCTCATAAGCAATAAATGCAGGTTTGGGACATCAAAGTTGTATTTGGGGACTTCTCCTTCTAGCTAAAGTCTGTGACATCAGGATCACCGAGTCATCTAAAACCAAGCAGTTGGAGCTGTTTCAGACTAGAGTTAACCCTGCCTCCAAGAAGGATTTCCAATGGGTGAGTCCAGGCTGTTGCCAGGTTGCCAATCCATTGAAGGTTGAACAGCAGGATGTGGATAGACTGTACTGCATTGGTGTTTTGGGTGGTTACAGACCAAGGCATTTAATTATCCTAAATAGGGCAATCCTGGCATGCAGTCTCTCTCAGGATAACAGCAAGGAACTGTTTTCCTGGAAAGGCTCTTTGCCACCCTTGCCCAACAAAATTGTGTATCAGAGCTCCTATTTGTTCACTTACACCACATATTTCTTTAAGTTTTCATACCACTTAGCCTACTACGTTGTTTTATCATGTCTTGCTGCTGCACTGCTGCCTTGGATAATAGGGAGGCTTTGCATAAAGCAGGAGGAGCAAAGGAAACTGTCCTTTATTCCCTCATATTTAAGGCTATCTCACCATCCTTCCGCTGAGTGAGTTTCACATTTTTCCCCTGGACATGTGAAACATGGCCTATGATCACAAACAGAGATGTTCTCAGAGGCTTTTCAATATCCAGGGTGTGAAGTGTGCTGCAGAAGAGGATTATGCATAAGTACTCCCGTGAGGAGTCATAACCTACCAGTGACCTGGCATATCACAGTCTTCCCCAGCTTTTACCTCTCTGCTATGAAATGAAGTTATTACTGGCCTGTCAGAGACATAACTCATTCTGATTTTCAACTATGAGTTAGGGGGTTTTTTTCCTACAGAGGTGTTCAACCTGGTTTTATTTTTAACTACACTGGCAACCTGGCCCATCCCACCCTCTGAAGGACTGAGCGCTGCCCTCCAAATCTGAATGCAGTGTCAGTCCCAGTGGTTCAATCAAGACCAGTATATGCAAGCCAATGCTCTGCAACAGGATTTAGCAATACATCTCCTAGGATTAAGGTAACAAATCTGACAAAACAAAGAGATTCGTGTTTGCCAGTGAATGCAATTTCTTACCATGTTACCAGTTTAATTTTTTAAAATGGATATGGCTGGCAAGCAATGTTTATTTAGCCTATGTTGTGGCTAGCACGTCAAGCATGCAAGTTCAACTAGAGTTAGACATTCTGACGAGGGTGGCATTTCTCAGTGCACTGGCACTTTCTTTTAGGGCTCAACTGTGAGTACTGATCACTCAGGAAGGGGCATCAGTCAGAGTGAAAAGCTAGTTTAGAGAAATTGGATCCTTGAAGGGAAGCAAGAAGATGCTGGAAAAAGGCTTGTGTATTGCATACCCAAAGATTGTACTGTTTCAAGCGCCAAGGGGATTTTGAGGCTTGGCTATCAAGTTGAATTAAATTAAAATGGTCTCTGCAGAGACAGGCTTAATAAAGAGGATTAAGTGATCCACAGGAGTCTAGCTCATTCACATGGGACCAGAAGAAGAGAGTGAAGGAAATGAATTCTGCAGGCAGGCTGCCACTTCTGCTGAGTAGCTGTGTTGGTTGGTCAGAAAGCCCAGCTCAGCATCCCTCCCAGCTTCAGCAAGAGTCTGAAGTCAGACTCTGGCCTGTGTGTTCAGCTGAGTTCCTGCACTGGAGGTCAAAGCAGCTATGAGGGAGGACAAAAAGCACCAGTTTATTAAGAAAAGGTTATGGTACTTTTCACAGGATTAAACAAAGGCAAGATCTCAAAAAGAACGTTGTTCTTCTCTTCCTGCTCCCCAGCAAAAGCTGCAGGATGCAGGCATATAAACAGAAATCACTGATAATTGAAAATATTTTCTTCCTTTCCAAATGCAGCCACGGGTTTGTCTCCATGGCCAATATTCTGTAATAGGAATGTTTTGAATAGGAAATAAACTATGCATATCCATAATTAATTGCAAATGTTAGGCCATCAGGACAGTGAAAAAGGATAACAGAACATGCCACCGATAATTTTTAATGTATTCTAAAATACTCAAATCTATGTAAAGAACATTAGTTTATATAAGCATCGATTTAATATGCACTAGCTACAGCAGGAGCATTTTAAGGTTGTATATACACCGAGCTTTTTTTAGTAAAGAGGAGCTGATGCAATCTATGCTACTGACATGTGTATGTACTCTTCCATTGTATGAATAAAATGTAGCTAATGTGACTAATAGTGGTGCGTCATGTGTGTTAAAATGTCCACGTTGCAAGGATCCACACTGCCAGTGGAACGAACAGGGTGGGCAAACGGGTCCCTGTCTATTTATGGTCGGGTTTGGCTTTTGACAAGGTGGAGAAAGCCGTGCTCAGATTAGCTACATCTTTCTTCTGTGCGTGACATAGTTCGGACCTCCAAGGTTTTGCTGTTCCCGGATTTTCCTCTTCACTCTTTCCTTACACCCCATCTAGCGTTAGCAGGATGTAACGCAGCTGTTGCTGTGAGTTTTGTTCATGAGCTCGGGTCTTTCTTACCACAAAGTAAAGAGATCTTAATTTTCAAAATAATTTTTAAAAAAATACTTAAGATACTTAAGTGAATTTCTTACATGCTGAGTAAATAGGAACCAAGCCCTAAAATTACTCCTGAGACTTTCCGATCTTTGCTCTGGGGTCTCTTAAGATTTGTTAAATTTTACTGAATCATTGACATTTACTCTGAAATTGAAAAAAATAAATCAACCAGCAGTGAATACACTTTATTTAAAGCAGCCCTTGAGTTTTATCCACTGATCCTGCTAGTAACTAACACAGGGAATGATTATTTTGTTTCCTCTTAGTTCTTCAGAAACAGCACAACTCTCTGTAACTAATTACAGGCTTGTGCAATCAAAGATGTGTCTGACATACCATAATGGGATGCAATTGCTGGGATCATTGCTTTCCTTTTGGGTATTCCACCTTTTTATGAGTCAGCAGCCCTTGTGGTGTGGTTCACTGAAACTCCATCATAGCTCAAACATCAGTTGCAAATCAACACTGTTTCCCCACCTACCTTCCCCGGCTTTCTTTGCCCTTGCTAGGTGAATATTTTTTTTCTACCCATTACCACATTCTTCAGCTCTTCCTTGGGAGGTATCTATTACTCCTTGAAAGTCATAGCAAGATATCAAGAGAAAAGCATCCCCAAAGAGCAGCACAGGATGGTCACTCCTCTGCAAATTTCAAGGTGAAGACAGAGCAGGGTGTTTTTGAAAGGTCAAGCTAAAGGCAGATGAGCAAGAACAGCTGTAAGAATCCCACTCATCCCCTCAGTCCCACTCACTCTTGGCCCACAGAGATGAGCTGCTACCACTGCTCCCTCTTGGCAGCACTGCTCATAGCCAGCAATTACTGAGATTTCTTTATCACACCCTATCCCAGAAGCAATGGAGCTGAGCTGCAAACACCAGTTGGGTTTCTTTTTTTACTTCCTAGCAAACCAGGCACTTGACAACTCTTGCATTCCCCACACAGTCAGCCTCCTTTTTGAGAAACTGCAGGCTTGGTGATCTAATGGATTTCAAAACTGACCTTCACAATCTGAGAAAACCAGCTGGCCACATGATGTTAGATCCCCCACAAAATAAGAGACTGATACTGTGAAAGCAGCTCAAATAGCAGCTACAAAAAACCCCATCTATCCCCCAGTACCAATTCTCCCATAAGCCACTGCCCTTCTTGCCCCAGAATTGTGTGATGATGAGTCCCACACGCCCACCATTAGCAGGGACATCTTCAACTACATCAAGTTGCTCAGAGTCCTGTCCAACCTGACCTTGAATGTTTCCAAGGATGGGACATCCATTACCTCTCTGACCAACCTGTTCCAATGTTACACCAACCTTACCTTAAAAAATTTCTTCCATCTACTCTGAATTTATGCCCTCTTAATTTAAGACCATTACCCCTTGTCCTGTTGCTATAGGCCCTACTAAAAAGTCTGTTTCCATCTTTCTTACAGGCCTCCTTTAGGTACTGAAAGGACACAGTATGGTCTCCCTATAGCCTTCTCTTCTCCAGGCTGAGCAACACCAACTCTCACTGTCTTCATAGGAGAGGTGTTCCATTCCTCTGATTGTTCGTGGCCCTCCTTTGGATTTGCTCCAACAGGTCAATGTCCTTCCTGTGCTGGGCACCACATAGCTGCTGGGGTCTCACTGGGGCAGAGTGGAGGGGGAGAATCACCTCCCTCAGCCTGCTGGCCACATTGCTTTTGGTGCAGCCCAGGATGCAGTTTACTTTCTAGGCTTCAAGTACACACTATTGGCTCATGTCCAGATTTTCAACCTCCGGGGACCCCAAGTCCTTCTCTGCAAGGCTGGTCTCAATCCCTTAATGTGCCAGAGCTCGCAGTCTTCTGAGTCTTGGANTCTGAAGTCAGACTCTGGCCTGTGTGTTCAGCTGAGTTCCTGCACTGGAGGTCAAAGCAGCTATGAGGGAGGACAAAAAGCACCAGTTTATTAAGAAAAGGTTATGGTACTTTTCACAGGATTAAACAAAGGCAAGATCTCAAAAAGAACGTTGTTCTTCTCTTCCTGCTCCCCAGCAAAAGCTGCAGGATGCAGGCATATAAACAGAAATCACTGATAATTGAAAATATTTTCTTCCTTTCCAAATGCAGCCACGGGTTTGTCTCCATGGCCAATATTCTGTAATAGGAATGTTTTGAATAGGAAATAAACTATGCATATCCATAATTAATTGCAAATGTTAGGCCATCAGGACAGTGAAAAAGGATAACAGAACATGCCACCGATAATTTTTAATGTATTCTAAAATACTCAAATCTATGTAAAGAACATTAGTTTATATAAGCATCGATTTAATATGCACTAGCTACAGCAGGAGCATTTTAAGGTTGTATATACACCGAGCTTTTTTTAGTAAAGAGGAGCTGATGCAATCTATGCTACTGACATGTGTATGTACTCTTCCATTGTATGAATAAAATGTAGCTAATGTGACTAATAGTGGTGCGTCATGTGTGTTAAAATGTCCACGTTGCAAGGATCCACACTGCCAGTGGAACGAACAGGGTGGGCAAACGGGTCCCTGTCTATTTATGGTCGGGTTTGGCTTTTGACAAGGTGGAGAAAGCCGTGCTCAGATTAGCTACATCTTTCTTCTGTGCGTGACATAGTTCGGACCTCCAAGGTTTTGCTGTTCCCGGATTTTCCTCTTCACTCTTTCCTTACACCCCATCTAGCGTTAGCAGGATGTAACGCAGCTGTTGCTGTGAGTTTTGTTCATGAGCTCGGGTCTTTCTTACCACAAAGTAAAGAGATCTTAATTTTCAAAATAATTTTTAAAAAAATACTTAAGATACTTAAGTGAATTTCTTACATGCTGAGTAAATAGGAACCAAGCCCTAAAATTACTCCTGAGACTTTCCGATCTTTGCTCTGGGGTCTCTTAAGATTTGTTAAATTTTACTGAATCATTGACATTTACTCTGAAATTGAAAAAAATAAATCAACCAGCAGTGAATACACTTTATTTAAAGCAGCCCTTGAGTTTTATCCACTGATCCTGCTAGTAACTAACACAGGGAATGATTATTTTGTTTCCTCTTAGTTCTTCAGAAACAGCACAACTCTCTGTAACTAATTACAGGCTTGTGCAATCAAAGATGTGTCTGACATACCATAATGGGATGCAATTGCTGGGATCATTGCTTTCCTTTTGGGTATTCCACCTTTTTATGAGTCAGCAGCCCTTGTGGTGTGGTTCACTGAAACTCCATCATAGCTCAAACATCAGTTGCAAATCAACACTGTTTCCCCACCTACCTTCCCCGGCTTTCTTTGCCCTTGCTAGGTGAATATTTTTTTTCTACCCATTACCACATTCTTCAGCTCTTCCTTGGGAGGTATCTATTACTCCTTGAAAGTCATAGCAAGATATCAAGAGAAAAGCATCCCCAAAGAGCAGCACAGGATGGTCACTCCTCTGCAAATTTCAAGGTGAAGACAGAGCAGGGTGTTTTTGAAAGGTCAAGCTAAAGGCAGATGAGCAAGAACAGCTGTAAGAATCCCACTCATCCCCTCAGTCCCACTCACTCTTGGCCCACAGAGATGAGCTGCTACCACTGCTCCCTCTTGGCAGCACTGCTCATAGCCAGCAATTACTGAGATTTCTTTATCACACCCTATCCCAGAAGCAATGGAGCTGAGCTGCAAACACCAGTTGGGTTTCTTTTTTTACTTCCTAGCAAACCAGGCACTTGACAACTCTTGCATTCCCCACACAGTCAGCCTCCTTTTTGAGAAACTGCAGGCTTGGTGATCTAATGGATTTCAAAACTGACCTTCACAATCTGAGAAAACCAGCTGGCCACATGATGTTAGATCCCCCACAAAATAAGAGACTGATACTGTGAAAGCAGCTCAAATAGCAGCTACAAAAAACCCCATCTATCCCCCAGTACCAATTCTCCCATAAGCCACTGCCATTCTTGCCCCAGAATTGTGTGATGATGAGTCCCACACGCCCACCATTAGCAGGGACATCTTCAACTACATCAAGTTGCTCAGAGTCCTGTCCAACCTGACCTTGAATGTTTCCAAGGATGGGACATCCATTACCTCTCTGACCAACCTGTTCCAATGTTACACCAACCTTACCTTAAAAAATTTCTTCCATCTACTCTGAATTTATGCCCTCTTAATTTAAGACCATTACCCCTTGTCCTGTTGCTATAGGCCCTACTAAAAAGTCTGTTTCCATCTTTCTTACAGGCCTCCTTTAGGTACTGAAAGGACACAGTATGGTCTCCCTATAGCCTTCTCTTCTCCAGGCTGAGCAACACCAACTCTCACTGTCTTCATAGGAGAGGTGTTCCATTCCTCTGATTGTTCGTGGCCCTCCTTTGGATTTGCTCCAACAGGTCAATGTCCTTCCTGTGCTGGGCACCACATAGCTGCTGGGGTCTCACTGGGGCAGAGTGGAGGGGGAGAATCACCTCCCTCAGCCTGCTGGCCACATTGCTTTTGGTGCAGCCCAGGATGCAGTTTACTTTCTAGGCTTCAAGTACACACTATTGGCTCATGTCCAGATTTTCAACCTCCGGGGACCCCAAGTCCTTCTCTGCAAGGCTGGTCTCAATCCCTTAATGTGCCAGAGCTCGCAGTCTTCTGAGTCTTGGATTATGATTTCTCAGAGCAGAGCTCCAGCAGCACACAGCAACCAGAAACAACCACCCCAACCTTGGCTCCTCCCAGGGCTAGATTTATTGGGCTTGTGCCCGCCCTACAGCTACAGCTGTTTGTAGGAGGTTAACGAGCACTTTAGGTTGAGGTGGCCTGAACTCTATTTGAAGAACAATTGAGTTCAGGTGTTGAGTCTGGTCCTGAGTGAGAGCTTGGCTAGTGCACACCATCAGGGTTTAAATACATATTACTACACCTTAATCCCCTAGCCTGTATTTATTCTGGGGGTTGCCATGACCAAGGTGCAGCACCTTGCACTTGGTCTTGAATCTCATGGGATTTCCTTGAGCCTGCACCTTGAGCTCATCCAGGTGCCTCTGCATAGCATTCTGTCCTTCAGTTCTGTCAACAGCACCACTCAGCTTGGTGTCATTGGCAAATTTGCTTCATCAAGTGCACTCGATGCTTTCATCTATGTCATTAATGAAGATATTAAACTGTACTGACCCCAATATAGATTCCTGAGGGACACCATTTCTCACTGATCTCCATCCAGACATTGAATCATTGTCCACTACCCTCTGGATGTGACCATACAACCAGCTCCTCATCCACCAAACAAAACAGTCCATTCATCAAAACCATCTCCCTCCAATTTAGAGAGAAGGGTGTAGTGGGGAACCATGTCAAAGGCTTTACAGAAGTCCAGAGAGATGGCAGCTGTAGCTCTTTCTTTGTCCATTGACACAGTCATTCCATCAGAGAAGGCCACTAGGTTGGTCTTGGAAAGATTGGATGAGAAATTTCTATAGGTATCTCCTTATTCCAGTTCTGCCATGTTAGTGAGGTAGCCTAGGTAGAATTTGGTGGAAATCAAGGAAAGCAGGTGCCAGAAGTTTAATATAAGTAATGTTGAAGTAGAGATTAGAAAACTAGAGATGGTGAGGCTGTAGACAAATGTTTAGTTACCTTGAGGGAAATAAATTACATTTTCTAAGCACAGAGATAAATCAATGTGAGATCAGGGAATCTGAGAGAACAAAAAATATCTTTCTAAATAAAGGAAAGGAACAGGAGTGACGGCATATGAAGTGTGAGTTTACTTAATTGCCGTGTAGAGAAAGTTCTAAGTGCCTTTCCAAGGTCACTCAGAGAATGCAATCCACATCACTTTCCTTTCAAGAGTCACCCTAGTTTATGCTTAATTAAACTATGCAAGCTCTGCACACTCTAGAAAATGCCCTTTTTATTACATTGTAGGCAATTTGCATTTCTGAAGGGCATTTGGGAACCATGACATCACCAGAATGAAGGGCTTCTGGTAGCATTGCTCCCATTTTTACTCATTTGTAATTGTTGACTTCTATTCCAAAGTTCATTTCTATTTCCTGCTTGGACATTAGCACTGGATTGTACAAGAATGCTCATTTTCCAACTTCAGTGGCTGTTTCAGTTCTTCTGACTCAGCAGCCCCTTGGGGCTGACTCATCCTCCAGTTGCAGGTGTGCCCTGACCTTTAATTCTTCATTTTAGTCGCATGAATGAAAGGCCAGGGGGTCAAGAAAGAACTCACCACCCAGAGCTGGTGGGGTCAATGTGGATGGAGCCTGGGCTGGCACATGGAAGGAGAGAGCTGCATGTGGATTAATCTCTCTTCCGTTTCTTTCTTTTTGGTTTTGCCAGTATGGAAAAAAGTTTTTCCAGAGTTTTACGGAAAACAATGAGGCCAGGATGGTGTAGGTTTATTTGGGATGCTTCTGAGAGCAAGCTAGAAATAGACATAAGAAACAGAAGTTAAATCAGCAGCCCTGGTTAATGGCATCTGCCTACTATTTGTTTGCAAACCCTGAAGCCCAGGGGTCTCCTTGGATCCCCATCTTCTCTTGGTTCCTGCTGACAGCATTTTCTGACTCTGCTTTGCGCCATTAGCATCTGGGGAGAAAACTGCAGGCCTTTCATTTCAGAGGAAGGCTCATTGCAATTATCTGTGCCTCTGTCACCTCAGGATCTGATTATGGTGCTGGGGTTGCACCTCGCGATAGTTACAATTAAGTTACAATTAAGACTTAATGAAGTGAGTAACTACAGAGTCCTGCAGTTACTCCCCACAAAACTTACTGCAGTTACCTCTCCCTGAGGAGTATCTACCACCCCATTTTTATCGTTTGTAATATTTGGAGCTCGTCCTCTAAAACCTCATAGAGTTGGGACTGTGAAAGCCTGGGCAGTTCTCCTTCTCTGGCACAACACAGACTGGATGAGCTTGGAGAGTATTGCTGGCTGAAGACAGGTGCAGGTAGAATAAAAAAACCCCTACAAACAACAACATTCACTGATTTTTGAGGTGGAAAATTATAAAGAAATCCTTGATGACAACTGTGTGGAGAGGGCTGTGCTCACATCCACGCTGAATTCCGGTCCCACCCCATATGACAGAGCAGGTACAGAGGCGCAGGCAGCTGGTGTGCCTGAGCCAGCCCACTCCAGCATTGCAGGAGATACATGGCTCCCACATGGTTTGTTTCAATGTGCATTAAGGATGTACCTGACCTAAGCCAATAAAGTGAATACAGAATAAAGTGAAATACAGAACAAACTGACACTTTAATACCTTTCTGCCAGCCTTGGCTTAAACCAGAATGCTCATATGTTCAGGCACACTTGCCAATCCTGTGCTGCCTTGCTAGTAACAAACAGTGATTGGTCCTTTTGCTTTTCTCAGACATGGATGAAGACAGATTTGGGGGGAAAAAGGAAGGTAATAGAGAGTATATCTCCTTTCAATTTTCTTTCTTTGCCTCTGTCTTCATAATTGCCGGGAAATTATTATGTCTGAATCATCAGACTTGAAGAACCATATGCCATTTCCCCTTAAATGACAGCTGAGATATTTATCTTCATTGTTGTAGGGTGTCTGGTAGCAACATCTGCAGGTCAGCTGAGGATAATTTGTCTTTTGATATTTTTGATAGACAATCAATGAGGGCCAGCTGGAGCCAATCATGGCCATTTGGTGTGTTGGGCAGAGGAGAACAAAGAGGTTCTTGTAGCTTGGCACCAGTTACTTGCTGTGCTAACAGCTGTAGGGGTAGAGGGGTGAGAATTACCTTTTGAATTTGGGAGTTTATGAAGATGCTGAAAGCTCAAGGCTGCCAAATGGAGCTGTACATGTCTTGTCATTTGGTTACAGGCACTGGGCCTTTTCAGGGAGATCCACTTCAGTGAGCACTGAGAGGGAAGAATCCATTTGCAGTATGCGGACTGTAGAGAGAGCTGTGCAAATCAAAAAGAGCTCTCTGCAGTGAGAAATACTGCACATTTGCTGCAGTCATCAGTAGAGGCACACTAGATTCCTCAAGAAAAAATGCAGGAATGTTCACATTTTCAGCTGCTATTCAATTCCTTACTGGTGTTGTCTTTAGTGTTTGCTTTACTGAGACTCCTCTCCAGGTTTTAGTTAGTGAGCTGAATAGCAATTGTGTCTTCTACCTTCGTTGTCCATATTGGTCAGACCTGTGATAGGAAGGATCATCAGAGACAAGGCATTGTATAGATTAAATCAATTCCATGTCATTTGCAGCACCAAAGTGTTCCTAAGTATAGACTTAGCTTAGTGACCTTGTAGTGAATGTCAGCAGTCAGTTAAGTCACCACTCAGCACTGACACTGGAGCTATTTAGGAAGTAATGAGTTGGCACAGCACACTAACTTCTGGAATAACTGGGAGCTTGCTAATGTCTGATGCATGCCCCACGTAGTGGTATAATTTAGGGAAGAGAGTGAGTCACTCCTACTGCTCCCAAGTGCAGCCCAAGGCATGAAGTTTGTCTTCACTAAAAACATCTCAGGCTCATCTATGAGTACCCTGCTGTGCTTCGCCTTCACTTGTCTACACTGACAGCTAGCTCAGGATTTATCCTTTAAGCTGAAGAACACCAACTACCTGTAGTTATCCATGAACACTGACACTGAGGTAAACACTGTAGAAATTACCTAGAGTTGTAACAACTGATAAACTGGTCTTTCACAAGCCCTTTGATCTGAGGTAAGTCATGAGTTGCTGGCAGTTGTCTCCCCGTGGACGGGCTAAGGAGAATGCTTATCAGGCCCTCTATTATTAGTAACAGCTTGGGTGGCGGGAAAGAAAAACCCTCCCCAATCCCAAGGGCAGACCAGGTCTGGATCCCAGTCCCAGTTCAGTGCTCCCCAGAGCCCACACTTGGAAATGAGACTAGATAAGCAACCCCCTTTTTTTTCTTGGAAGCGATGGGTGGTTATTTGACACAGGCAGCATGCAAGGGTCTTTGGGGAAAAGACAGAATGTTATAAGCAGTGGATTTAAATTCTTCCAAGTAACAGAAAATTGGAATAGGAACTCCTTGGGGAGGGCACCAACATGTGGCAACTGCTCCTCTAGCTTATTTTTTACAAAGCAAATGTCAGTCAGAAACACTTGATTTACATGAACATTTCAGCAAGATAAACTGGGAGGAAGACTGTTCCAGTTGGTGCAAGCCCCAAGGGATGGGGCTTGGGCCTTGTCTTCCTTTACTTGGTAAAATCTGGCAATTGTTGCCACCAAGAAACCAAGGCACAGCACAGTTGCAAACCATTTTGTGTGGGAAAGCAGAAAGGTTGCCTGGATGGTCACAGCACCTTTCCACACTCCCTGCTTTTTGCTGCACGATCTTGAGTAGGTACTGAAATGTGCCATCTCAGTGTGCTCGGTGACCCTCCAGGTACAGGCATGACCTCCGGTAGGTATCAATCCTGCATAATTCTGTATTTTTGTTTTGTGCTCTCAAATCAAAATACAGCTTCAGTCTGAGGTAGCTTCTGAGCAAGACAGACTACTTCTTTCACCAAGTTTGTTCTCTAGTGTCAACAAATCAAATCTGAATTTGCTCAGTTTAAATATATTTTCAGAAAAATTCACTGTTGGATACATCCTATTACACAAGTGTCTGAAAATCAAAGGAAAAAATGATTAGGAAAGGATCCTATCTTCTGGTTTTTTACTGTTTCTTTTCTCTTTGAAATCTTTCACACGCAGATGTTGATGGTTTGTCAAGCACACAAAAAACAGCTCAGTTTCTGCAGATGCAAGGAAATATAATATCTAAAGAAATTGCAAAGAGTAGAAGCAAATGAAAGATCTTTTTCAATAACGTGCAAGGTTATGGAAAACAATATTCATGAATCCTCTAAAACTGAACGCAAAGTAGTGAGATTGTATTTACTCTAACAAGAGAGCTTTCTTTTGTCTCTTTGTATTTAACCCCATTATTTACATTGTCTCCCATGGTAGCAAATTCAATCCTTTGGAAACATATTTGCCTTTAGCACATAATATCCATCACAATAAAATATATGACGTTTGCTGTCAAGACCTGTATGAGTGTTATAGATGGAAATAGAAAGTAAAAGAGAACTGGTTTATTATACCATGAGTTCAGCACACCAAACTACTTAACCTCTTGTCTCTAGTCTTTCACTCGTCAGGTCAGCACACTTTTGAAGTGTTGCCAAGATTACATACTCCTTTTGCATGGACTAGAGATTGCCCACTAGTGGCCTCTGTGCCCAGATAAAGTCTGGACTGAAAAATGACTGCATGCTGCTAGGGATTTCTGCCTCGTCCTGCTTGGCTGCCTACTGAGAAAGACCATGCAGGTAGTGATTACTAACAGGTTGTTAAACACCTTTCAAGAAATTGCATGAAAGAACAACTTCAACTGGTGCACACTGTGGTTGGTTCTCTTCCAGGCTGATGGTTAGATGGGTAAGACAAACACCAAGAGCAACATGTTTGATCCATATGATTGCAACACTGCTGGGGACCAAGAGGATTGGGAGACCAGGGAAATTTGCCCACCTCACAGGGGTTCATGGCTGAGGCAAAGTACTGCACCAACATTTCTGGGCTGTTCGATCCTCAGGTCTCCACCCTGCATATGGTTTCTTTGGGCTGGGCATCACTGCACCATGCACTGATGCAGGTGTGCCACTGTGCTTCAGTGACTGTAAATTTGGTGTCCTTGGCAGAAGCTTCAGAAGTAAAGAAGAGGTGCCTTTCAGTCCTCCTTTTTTGTTTTCTGACTCTTTCGGATGCAAAGATTATGTTAAAGATTTTTCCTTCCCTAGTTCTCAAGTCCTCCATTGACACCTGAGATTTATGATAAGCAACATGGGGTCATGAGCAGCTCAGGTAGTGGAGGGAGCCCTGTTCTGGAGACAGAGGTGGTTTCTGACCAGGCAGACCACACATTGTGCTCAGCTGTCTCTGCTTCTCTCTTGATGCAGCCCAGACCCAGAGAGAGAGTGGAGCAACCATGCAGATGTGAACCTGTGCAGAGATGGTGCTGGCCGGGCAGGACAGCAGAGCTGGGCTTCAGTGAGTTCTCAGCTGTTTAACTTCCTAATAAATTGCATAATTAGGGTAGGTCAAGAAGTAACTTGGGGTTCTTCAGGTGGAAAACAGACTTACAAATACCAAAGGACTACTGCTGCAAATAGTGAGGAGGGAAGAGTGGATGGGGAGGGAGAGTGGCCAAAGAGCTATTGTCACATGGATGGGAAGGAATCTTAACCAGATATCAAAGAGGAGGAATGGATGTTTTCCTGTTCATTTGTACATGCTTTTCTGCTGTATTCTGAGCTTCTGACTCCATTCACTTCTGTCAGGCAAGATATCCCTCGTCATAAACAGCTTCAGGGAATACAGTCAGATGTTTTGGACACCCACAATGGGTGCACTCAGTCTTCTGGGGTTTCAGGATGCAGGTTTAGCCCATTCTGTCACTCATCTTGTTGCTATAAGTACCCCAAACCATAACAATCTGACATCATGGCAAGGTAGTCAAATATTCCCAAAACCATAGTGGAATACACAGTGGATTCTGTGAAAACCTTTGCAGAGTTCAGGCACTGCGTATTTCCATCTAAGACTTGCATCTTACCCCATCGTGCGATTGAGGATAATGGAAATTTGAGACAATATTTTCGGACAGTTTCTCTTCTAGTACTGCTGTGCAGTTCCGAAAGGGTTTTTCACTCTGAACCCTGAAATATCTATGCCCCCAGAATTGCAAGAAAATATGCTTAAGAAAGCCACAAAACAGTAAACATTGGACTTTTTCCCCTGTGATTTTCCTCACTATTGGTCCACTATATGCTTCCAAAGACTGCCCATTTATTTCCTCCTGGCTGTTAAAGCTCCTTTTCCCTTCCCACAGGTCTTTCACCCTACAGCTGGTGTGGACAGCTAAGATCAAAGAAAGAAAAAATGAACAGAAGAGAAAAAGGTGAAAGATCTCTACCAGGAATCTCTTGTGAGCCAAGAGGGGTACCCAAATTTGAGGTACCTCTGTGGTATGAGGGTAAGAAGGTGTTTCAAGAGGTCTTCCTGTCTTTGTCTTTATTGTCTGTCATAAGTATTACTTGCAGGGGAGTGAAGCAGAGCTAAAGAGGTAGCCCGAAATCGTTCCTGGGACTACATCTCTCGAGACTTTATGGGGTAGTAGCATTCAAATTGGGCTGACTTTTCCCAGTCTCTGCCAGCCCCATTGGAATGGAAACCTCTCATCCCATTCCCAACAGCAGGCTGAGCCGCGTGAGCATGTTTCAGCAAAGTAACCCCCATGGGCACTTCTTGCCTCCTCTGTGTTAATTTGATTAATAGGCTGGGCTGAGCAACATCATCTTTTCAGAGCAACCTGACATCACTAGGAGGGTGCAGTGGCTGGTTTCCAAACCCTGGAGCAGGGAGCACTAGGGCATAAGAGCTGACTTAGAGAATTGTCCTCATACGCAGTGACAAAGGAAGCAGGGACATCAGTCACAAAAAGACCAGGGCTTTGACAGTGACAGCTGACGATCTACAGCAGCTGCATTTGGTTTGCAGTCAGTTCACGCTGCACTTCAGATGTTTATGTGTCTTTTTGGGATTTTTTCTCTTTTTATCATATCCATGGAATTATGCACATTGTTCCAGTCGCTGTGTATATTCCAGCCTGAAAAATTGTTCTCTTTCAAATCCCTGGTGGCCTGCTAAAGCCCCAAAACAAGCTGCAAGGATTAATTCCTCCCCAGATAAGATTTTCCTAAACCCTAACAGATAATTTGTTTGAAGTTTAATTTTAGTCTGTTATTACACACACGGGCCTTATCTTCATTCAGAGTCGTTAGCAAAATTAAACAAGCCTCTGCAAACAGGAAAGGGAAGCATAAAAGGGCCCTAGCACATAAGTGCCACAGAGTTAAAGGCACTAATGGTAGGCTTATGCAGTGCTGGCAAGTCTGAGCCCTCAAGGAACTTGCGATTTGTCATGTTCTTCATGACGCATGAAGCAGGGGTACATCCTCCCCTCTGGGATCTCAGGATGCTCAAGCTGCCTCTGCCATGGTCCATGATACGGTGCCTAAGCCCAGCCCTCCTTCTAGTTCACAGGATGCCTCACTCCATGGTTTCCCAACTCTTGTCCTCCCTACATTGCAGCAGCTCTGCATTTGCTCCCTTAAATGCCGAAGAAATTACAGCAGCTGTGCTCAGCAGAACAAAGAGAAGAAAAAGCAAGGCCACATCACACCTTGTGTAATCCATGAAATGGAATCCTTTAAATGTTCACTGTATCAGCGGTACCACTGCTTGAAGTCTGTCCTAATGCTTTGCCCGGTGGATCCGTATTCCCACCAGGGGGCTGAACTCTTCTATCAGTCGTGACACAGGAGCAGGGGGGAGAAGATCATCTCCCTCTTGCATCACTCTGTAAATTGGATTTGGGCCCTCAGTCTCAAGGTATAGAAGGGTGTCTGAACATGTTAGCACTGCAGTGTATTCCTGATCAGGGTGATGTTTATGGCAATATCTAGACAGCTGCCACATTTGTGCTATTTCACCTCAGCCAACAACAGCTGAACCAGAGCTCAGCTGAGGATGTTGTGCTTCATACATAGTCTTGTCATTACAAAAAGCAATAGTCTTTTCAGGAAGTGCTCTGAAAGTCTCCCTACTCCAATTGCAGTTGTTTAAAAATTCCAGACCTAGAAAGAGAAAAGGGGCTGCTATTACTAGTGACTTTAACCAATCTGGAAAAGGAACAATGCTGCTGGTCTCTGTCTTTAAATCAGTTTCTTTCTTCTTTAGCACCACTATGACCACCTAGGTCCCTCTAGAGAGTACATGACTAATTCTGCTGCACTGGAGATGAAAGGGTTACTTGAAGCTCTTCAACTTAGGCATATGTTTAGGCCTCAGGACAGGATGCTGAAGTTGCATTTTCTACTCTTCCCCAAGTCCATAGGTCCATGATCAAGTCACTTAGGGATAAACTGAGAGGAATGTCAGGAGAATGCCAATATGACCTCATGCATGCAGCCAAACAGCCTGAGGGCTGCCCTGACCTCTTCCACGGCTCATAGGTAGAAGCAGGCACCTCAGAAGAGATGAGAAATTGTGGTGGCCATAATCATATTTCCTAATCATCCAGATGTATCATCAGTGTAGTCATCTAATTTGGTATTTACCTATGGGTATGTGCCAGAGCTCACAGTCTTCTGAGTCTTGGATTATGATTTCTCAGAGCAGAGCTCCAGCAGCACACAGCAACCAGAAACAACCACCCCAACCTTGGCTCCTCCCAGGGCTAGATTTATAGGGCTTGTGCCTGCCCTGCAGCTACAGCTGTTTGTAGGAGGTTAATGAGCACTTTAGGTTGAGGTGGCCTGAACTCTATTTGAACAACAATTGAGTTCAGGTGTTGAGTCTGGTCCTGAGTGAGAGCTTGGCTAGTGCACACCATCAGGGTTTAAATACATATTACTACATGGGTATAAAAAATAATTATGATTAATACAATTGTTAATTTTTAAAGAAAATACCATAATTCAGACTCTCTTCGTAAATCAATTAAACAAAAATTAAGCAAGCCAGTCTAGATTAAGGTGGTACAGTAATCTCCCATCCATACACTCTACCTATATGTAATAATATAAATCCATTTATAAATGCATTTATAACTGTTAACCAGCTATTTCAGGTTACAGGTCTGCCACATATGTTTTAAGGACAAAGTAAAGGAGAGTGAATATCACTAGGTCCTCCTATTTCTCATAAACATGAAAAATCTAGTGCGTTTCTACCACAGAAATGAAGAATTGTAAATCCTTGTAAAGGCAGCCTTGTGGCATGGGAAATCCTGTATCTGAGTGCCAATGTGATGCATCAATAAAAACCATTGAATTCAGCCATTACTTTTGTTGATGGAGAATTGACTGTGTAATTTCATTTAGGGCAGCCTGCAAAAAGAAGCTCTAATAGCCAGAAAATGTCTTCATTCTCCCTGCCTTGTAATATGGATAGGTCTGTGTAGAGTTAGATGGAACAGAGAAAAATTTTCCTCCTGATTAAGTATTACACAGCAAAAGAACAAGAGTCAACAGACACAAGTTGCTGTAATGGACATTCTGGTTAGATGGAATCACAGAACATGTAATGTTGGGAGGGACCCCATTGGGTCATCACTTTCTTCTATCATCAGGGAAGGAAATAAATTCATTCAGTGTGGTGAAACACTGCATTGTGTTGCCCAAGGAGGTTGTAGGATCTCTGTCCTTGGAGACACTCAGAACTAGACTTCACAAAGCCTTGTTAACCTGACCTAACTTTGACATCTCCCATGCTTTGAGCAAGGTACTGGACCAAATGAGCTCCAGAGGTCATTTTTATAGTTCTACGATTTTATGATAGCCACAAAAGTGCTTTTGACGCATTAGTTGACAAGGTTTTTTATATTACCAAGAGGGAACAGCATGTTTTAGTTCATGTACATGAATACACACATTATGCTGGAGGTCTAAAGGCAGCACAAAAAATACCATATAGACTTCAAATACCTACATGCAATTTCACAACTTCAGAGAGCAGCCTCCTGCTCTGGGTCATGAGTGTGGCTGTTCCCTAGAGGTTAGACCACGTCTTTGTAGAGCGTCTCACAGACTGAGTTCTATAGGTAAAAGTGAAATTGGAAGTAATTTAATAAGAATTACATTTTCTGGTTTCTCCTTGCACTAATTTTTAGAGCTTTCCCGCCCTTTTTTTCCTTTTTTTTTTTTCCTTGGAAAGTATATACTACTTCCAAACAGGCTAGGTAGTATTATGCTCCTCTAAGAGGTCACTGAAATTGGTCCAGTTCTTAAGAGATTATTAGCAGCAGGTCACATTTCCAAATAATTTATTTCCACAATATTTTCCACAAATAATTTTGAGGGTTTTTTCTTTTCCTTAACAATATGAGCTATTTTAATAGCAAAACTATTAAAAATAGTATATATTCAAGTTTCTGTGAAAGCATTACAGCAAATCTACCACTGCATGTGTGTTCCTCCTTAGCTTGCACAGTCATGCCAGCCTATTTGCTGTAAACAGTAACAGCATGTTGTAACTTCATACTGGGAAAAGGAAAAAAAGCATTTTCAACAGCAGTCTGAGTGAGACTGTAAACAACATAACAAGCTGTGGAAAGACTAAAGTGTTGCTCTCTTGCTGAACAAAGACCACTAAACACAGATAAGCAAGGTAAGGTACCTGGGTACCAATATGGCTAGTGCAGATAGGGGCTGAATCTGCATTTCTCTGCTATGGAACTACACATGCCCTGTGAGATGCAAAGCATGCCTTTCATAGACTGAAAGACATTCTGATTCAAACTAAACATTGTAACTCATTCTCATTAGAAGCAAGTCAGGTAATTTAGATTAGTCTCAGGTAATTTTAGGTCTCCAAATCCAAGGTTCAAGTGACCAAGGAAAAGTCTTCCTCTGTTTCAGCAGCTTGCTTTCTTTCATATGCCTCTGAACACTTGGAAAATGTGAGCTAGTGGAGACTCAGGATTCAGAGACAAGGAGGCAGAAAACCCCTTAATGTTGTGACTCTGGTGAGCAGATGACAGGGCAGCAGAGAAATACCAGATATTAGGATTGCCAATGATGCTGATATCAAGACTGATTTCTCTTTACTGCAATCACTTTTTATATAATTGAAACATTTTTTTCCTTTTTACTTCTGCGCTAGTTATTTAGAATCATAGCTAAGCTGTTAGTTTTTGGGGGGAATCTAGTCCTCATGGTGGTAGCACTGGACAGGCAACTATGTTTTCCTGAAAGCACAATTCAATAAATCTTTATGCCAACAGAGCTCTGGGATCAATCAAAACTTCACATGCTGTCCAAATAAACCATATTTGTAGACCTTTTGGGCTTGATCCAAAAGAAAAACAGTGCTTCAAACACCTCACATATTTTGGGATGTAAGTTCAAACTCTCACTCTAACGTGGGGTCACCTTTAACAACTTTATTTATGGAAAAAAAATTCTCTCTGATCAAGAGCATGGTCCTGAAATCTATAATGGGATCTGATTTGTGCGGTTTGATTTCATCTGGGGTTTTAAGACTGCTGGTTCTTATTTCTTCATGTGCTATTGATTTGTGTTCCCTGACTGAATAAGCACAAGATTCATTTACATGAATAACCCCTGAGGCTTGAAATGCCCCAATAGTCTAACAGAACACCTAATTTTTATTTATTTTTTGTGGCAGCGTGTTTTCCCCCACTGGTTACTAACTGCTCTCATCCTAACAATATGCCAGTGTAAAACTTGGGAGCTGATTTAAATCTCTACCTCAAAAAGAAAAGACAAATAGTAGCTGTACTGGCAAGCATGAACCCAACAGGAGATGCTATAGGGGGGTTCAGTCCCACATGGCCTCTTGCTGGTGTGCTACACACGGTCCAGGTCAGACACACCAACACAGCCCTGCTGCCCACAACATGTTGGTGGGAGAACATCTCAGGTGCAGCCTGCATGGGACAGGACAGCTCTTTGCCTCTTACACAGATAAGCCATAGCAAAAATGCTGTTCTGCAGACTGCTCAACTTCGAGAAGTTTTTCCATCCTTTCATCATAAATTGTTTTTCCCTGTATCTTCTGCTAATATGCTTAGTTATTGTAAATTTCAGAAAA
Source organism: Ifrita kowaldi (assembly GCA_013398055.1). NCBI lineage: Eukaryota > Metazoa > Chordata > Aves > Passeriformes > Cinclosomatidae > Ifrita > Ifrita kowaldi. The sequence continues at coordinate 209,482 of VZRS01008551.1, forward strand.
AAGTATGCTATATGTGGAATGGATCCTTGAACAGGGAATGTTTAATAGAACTGGCAATACTACTGCTGCTTACTTGGAGCCCAAAAATTATGAATCAGATCCCTGAAAAGTCACAAAATCCTGCCATTTTTTACCTACACGTAGGATCATGTAACACCCCTGATTGTGTGTGTAGTTTCCATAGTGTGCAGCTTGCACTTCCATGCCAGGACCACTCCACATGGGCTGGGAGATGAGCAGCTTGGTCTCCAGCATTCTGAGAATCTGCCTCTCCTCAGCTTTCCTCTGCTGCTTTCTCCTGTTGCTTGGGAGGTGTTTAGTGCCTGCACTCAGACTTGCTTGCTGGTAGGTAATGCCCTAGTGCTTTGACTCTGCCATGACAAGCTTTCAGCTCAGCTTGGTGTTGTCCAAGTTGCTTCTGCACCCTTTTTAAGTTGTTAAGAGGCTGTTTATTTTACCTGTCAGACTCTGGTTGACTGCCTTTTAGTCTCTGAAAGGATTAAAACCACCATTACTCTCCCTCTTGCTCTGCATTGTGCCTGTCCTTCATCCCTTGTGCTACTTGGCGAAGAGGCATTGCCTACTGAGCCATTCTGGAGCTGCACACCAGCACCACTACCTGACCTGCTCTGTGTGCTTGGACTGGCCATGCTTTGCATCACATGCTTGAACACCCCTCCTGCTGCTGTGAAAAGAGGGCAGTCCAGCTCCCACAGCCAGAACATAACACACCACCAATATGTTCATCCTGGTGTATGAGGGCAAGAACCACCTTCTGGCTTTTTCCCAAGTAATAGCCTCCTTTCCTTTTTAGCAATTTAATTTTCCTTTTTTTGTCTGTTGAGGTGGAGCCAGTATTGTCTTCATACATTAAACTGTTCCCATTGTGTTCTCAGACAGATGTTCAAAGCACTTGGCTTAGCTCAAGCCTATACTTTTTGCATCCCTGGCTTTTTATGGTAGGTATTCATCTTGTTAGGTCAATTCTTGTGCTGACATTAGCAGACATTTTTTGAAGTCCTGCCTTATACACCCAACCCACACTCATAGGGAGCAGAGTGAATTCTCTGTGAGAGTCATGGATTGATCTGAAGGACCCAGCTCCTGTGTATCGCTCCTGGGAAAGGCGATGGTCCAACAGCACCCTGACAGACCCATGTTTGTCACACACAGCCTGTGCTTACACCCCGGTCTGAGCGTGGGGCTCAGTCTGCTGCCAGTAGTTACCTTTGTGGTCTAACTTTATCCTTGGCTTGTGTTACTGGAGGCACGTGTAGGATGTGCTGTAGTGCCTCGCAAGTGCTCTGCAATGGCTTCTGATCCAGCTGCACATGTAGCTCCTGCCCAAAGGAAACTGTCAGACTTACACAAGAGACAGTGGTCCTCACTGCCCTTGTTTGCAAATGAGATTGGAACCATGGATTGACCAGCGGCAGATCTGGGGATTCAGGCAAGGAAAGCCTCTCCAGTCTGGAGTTTTATAGTTATGAACTAGTTCCTCAGTCAGGCCCTGCTCAAAGGCAGACACATAAAATAAAGTCAGATGGAAAAATGGCCCATCTAGAGTCAAAGAGCAGAAAAAAAAATAAATACAAAGAAGGGGAGAAAGACACAATGCAACAAAATGAGCGAGATTTAGAGTAGATTCATTGTAAAGAGGGAGAGGCTGGGAAAGGGAAGCCGAAATCTAGAAAATTACTCAGTAGGCTAATAAGGAACATGTTGTCAGATTTCAATTGTCCTTCAGTTCAACTTTTATGCTTTTATTTAGAGTTAAGACAAGGAAGGTGAACTTGTCAGCACATAGCAAGCTACTTTTTTGTGCTTTTCACTTAGATCTTGCAGATGTAGGGATAGTATTTTCTGTATTACTTGTGGTCTATCTCTACAGCACTCAATTCTGATGTAACCATGCCACAGAATACAAAAACTTTAATAACTCCTGTCTCAAAAAGAAGGATTGAAACCTTGGTTTTTCTAAGGTCAATGAAAAACTCTATTTCACTTCAGTGAGAATTCAGGATTTCATCTCAGACATGAAGGTTGTTCAACATTGAGAGTTCTGTGAACTTCAGGTCATCACCAAAGCCAAATCTTGGGATTCAGGTGTTTTTTTCCCTAGAAACTAATGTAAGTTGGCAGGAGTTTCTCCCATTCCTCATAAAGCAGAGAGGCTGTTCCAGGGTTAGTGAAAATTAAGCTGCAATTCTTATTTTGAAGAATTTCTCTGTGTGGTGTAGCGGGGTAGGTTTCACAAAGGTGATTAGAAAACAAGCATTTGTACACAGCACTTTCAATGAGGACGTTATCTCCTCTAATCTGAGAATTCTCTTTTTTCCTGCCTTGTGGGCGCAGTGCTTTACAGGCAAACACAAAGGCAAACCAGCCACATGCTCTGAATAACTTACATTCAAATTAGATTGACAACATAATGAAAGCTGAATAATGTTATATTTGGAAGTCATTGATAAAAATCATCCTCAGCTCATATCTTGAGAGGATAGTAGGATGAGTGGTTATCTATGCCTCTGCTACTCTGCTTCTTCTTTCACAGTCATTTTCTTTTCTCATCTTGCCTGGCATTCTTCAAAAATAGCCTCTTTAAGATATGAAATTTATCTTTATTCTTCAAAAAAAAAAAAAAAATCCTCCTAACTTTCTGGATGGACTCTTATAATGCTCTGATAATGTTTTAGAGTTGGTGTACTCAAATCCTCACTGATTTCCAGGATGGGTCTTAAATCACACGTTATACACTCCTATCCACCAATACTCTGCTCTGCATTTACAGTTCCAGTTAAAGTTAGATCTGTGAAGGAAGATGACATCTTGCTGCTCCCCATCCTTCTAAAATACCAAATCGATTTAAGGGTTTAACTTATTGTTATAGTTTATCCTGAACCTTCTGAATCAGTTCATTGAATTTGAGCTGTAGCTGTATAAAATTCTATTCAGTGAAATTGTTTGGCCGTACTGAGAATGTCTATGCCATGATCCATCACTGCCACTAACCGCCAGCAATAAAGAAATCCTCCTTTATTCTCCCTTCATTTAAGTGAATCTCTAAAACTACTATTGAACACCAGGAGTACATCTTACTAGGCTTTAATTTTTTTCTTCTTCTTTTAAGGAGCACTTAATATTTACCTGAAATGCACTTCATTGTTGAGCGTCCTCAGTAGCTGTCAAAAAGAGACACTGGGAAGACCCAATGAAATACAGACTTGTAAGACTGACTGTAGTAGTGAGCAGGATAATGGAAACATTTATAAGGCAGATTACAATTCATTTAGGAATGTGATTTAGTAAAGGGAAAGCTGCCTGGTTCTGCTAAAAGAAGATCATGTATGACAAATGTATTAGGGTCATTTCAAGGCATTGCTGAATTGATAAAAATGAAATCGTTGACATAATCCATCCAGATTTCAGGAAAGTATTTGTTACAGACTGTACAGGAGATCGATTTACAAGGTCAGAAAGCTGAGCATAGGGGACAACTCTTGAAATGGAATACAAATTGGTTGAGGCACAAGAAGCAGATGGTGTCAGTAAAATGAAACAATTCAGGGTGCGATGAGGTACGGATTTGCCTGAACATGAATACCGAATACCACATGATTCAGGTCCCAAATCATTTGTTGCACTAGGAATGTGGACATGGGCAGGTCTTCACTGCTTTGGAATGAAGAGACTTGCAAACCACTCCGGGGTGATTGATTGAAAACAACCATGAAAATGGAAATTACAGTGGAGAAACCCATGCAGTAAATGCATTTCTCAAGTCCTCTATGGACAGGAGAAAAATGCCTAAAATTCACAGGTGATTAACCACTTCTACCTGCTTTTTAACACCATCTGTGCACCTTGTTAAATACCAAATTGAAACAGATACATTTTCCCGGTGTGTCACAATCTGCCCAACCACTAAAGTTGAAAAAAATGACATTGTGCTGTTAGTGAAACCCATGCACAGTGCAGAATTGGAAGGCTGGAGACTGCAGAGCACACTCTACGTCAGCAAAATGTCCAAGCAAGTGCCTTAATAACCAGGCTTTGACTTCTTCTTACTGAGTGGATTTTTTTCTCTTTGTTTTAGGAATAGACTGAGAAACAGCCTAGAACTGAGTACAAATATGACTGAGCACAGCAAACCCATAGGAGGGTCCTAGAAACTAGCAATGTTCCAATAAAGACTCCTTCTCTGTGTACACAGATTGGCTCAAACATGAAACGAGGGGCCACATAACTCAATACACTCTGTTAGATGATAGGTTATTGCTTCTTTTAAAGGAGAAAGGCTACACATCTTAAAGTTTTGATGGGAATTAGGCACCTCATAGCATTTAAAGTTCCACCATGAAACTCAGCTTCTAGCCCTAAAGTTGCTTGAACAGTGTGATGCTTTTAAACCCCACCTCCAATGATGAAAGCATTAGTTAATTTTATTTGTTCCACCATTTAAATTATGTATTTCTCAAAAACAAAGATACTTCTACTTAACGAGAATATTGATATAAAATCTTGAAGTCTGTGACAGAGAAAACCCTTCACGAAGGAAATATTTCTGGCAAAAACACACAGAGTTTGACCTATTCAACTGAGATCTGAGCGTCTTTGTCTCCTTATTTTTGAATACCACACCAAATTGCTAGTACACACCCACAAAACTACCTCTTGTGCTCTGCTGGCAGGTTTCAGGAACCTCACTTGCAAAAGAAAGTAGATGTAAACCATGGCTAAAGAAAGTACCCCAGATATGCATGGCATATACAAATTAATTGAAATCCATTTTTTCATTCGTTTCAGTATGCTTGGCTTAAAATTGTGATTCAGAAGCTGTTTCATAATTTTTATTTGTCCCTACAAGCTGCTTCTGGAGAACAAGGCAAGGGCCAGGGAGAGACACTTCAGCCTGTGATTGCTGCCCACTGTTAAATACAAGTCAGAGTCCTCAGCCATTATCTTATCTAGTTTTATGGAGTTCTTGGTACTGACTGTTTGATGCCTCCACCACTTGTCAGAGCGAATAAGTAAACATACCATCCACATACGACCTCTCACTAGCACCAGGAAATTATATTTTAAGTTGATTCAGTTACCAGCAAGCATGATGAAAAAAAAAAACTTTCTCAGTGAAAGGAAAAAGTTTATTTTTAAAATAAACAGTAACAAACTGAGAATAAAAAGGAAAAAGGTATGAAATTCAAACCAGCAATTATAAATAAATTAAATGTATAGATCTACTTTCACTGGAATAATAACTTAATAAGATCATAATCTAACCAAATGGATAAACTAAGTGAAATTCTGGAGTAACCTTACAATTTTTACATAATAGCTACATCTCGTCCAGAGCAGTTAAAGGAGAAGCATATACTTGCAAAATGCTCCTAAGCAACCTGGTAGTACTAGGTATAAGAGCAATTATCTGACACTGAACAATTAGAATTCACACAGGAAAAGAAGCAGGTGGTGTCCCCCATACAAGAAAGCAGCAGCAGCAAAGAAAAGAGACAGTCACTCTAGAACAACACCTACTCTAATGGCTCTTGTGATAATTAGAAGGTTCTGTTTCTTTCCATTTGATTCAAACCTGGAGCATATAAACAGACCCCTTAATTACTTCTGTTAAACCTGCTGTACTTTTATGACTAAGTATTTATGTGAAGAGAGAGAAGTTACACCCTTTCTACTACAGTCTTATCTAGGATGAGAAATAAAGCTTCAGCTCTTTGATTCAATTGCTTTTACTAACTGGACAAGTTTCTAGGGAGATAAGAGAATGCTCACCAAACTTCACTTAAAAAAGACTGAGGCTGAAGTCCCAAAAGTCTGTGTAATTTGAACATAAAACAGGCAAACTTAGTTCAGTGCCATTGCCATTCTAAAGCATGCAGTCAGGGTTTGATGAGAAATTTCCTCAAGAACCCAGAGAAACTGCACATCAAAGCTGAGAGATTTTAGTTTTTGCCAGACAGACATTTTCAAATGAAAAGTTATTTTGCTATGATATTCTCAATAAGTTCTGTCTCAATTCTATTTTTTGCTCTTTGACAGTGGTTTGTTTTTTTTTTTTATTCTCTCTAAATTGACTAGAAAGAACAGGATCAAGCTGGCTGTACTTTATGTATCCCATCTTGTTCTTTGCTTACAGTCTGCTGAGTATTGACCACAGATGTAAAGTGATGGTCTTTGTGCTGAAGAGTCTGGTATGGTCACAGCAATAAACATCTCTGCAATGGTCTGCCAGTTTTCAGGGATTTGACATACCCCACCAGTTGAAAATTGAACCTACAAGTCTGAAAAATCACTCATATGTCAAATTTGATGGCAGTACTGGGTCACTCTTCAATTTCATAGTAGCAGAAAGTAGTGTGAATTTCCCAGCTGGATTTTTAGTAAAATGAAATATTTTTTATATTTTTCTAGTGCACTCAGAGGAACATAAAATGCAGTACATGTTTCCTTAGTATCCATCAGTTGTGCCTGTCTGAGTCACTTGACAAAATATTTTCTCTGATCTTATACTTGATTTTTAGTTACATCAATAACAAGAAAATTCTAAGGAAAATAATAATAATGCAGGAGGGCAGTGAGAGACCTTCAAGTCCCTCTTGAGAGACTGTCTTGACAGGAGGAATTTGATGCCTCTGGGAAAACAGAATTAATTTACACTAACTCTATTCAACTGTAATGACAAGCCTTAAAACAGACTCTGAGATGCCGTACTTGTTTATTTTACTGCTATCTTTTAGTTCCTACTGAGTTTTCCTTATTCTTAGGGTGTGGGAAGAGCCACAAATTCTGCTGGTGAACATAACTTGTTATTAATCCCTACATGGTTATTTGCTATCACTAGGAAAGACAAGAGTGCCAAACTTTTCCAATACAGCCTAGATCAAACCAATTAATTTTACAGATGCCTTTAGAGAACTTAGAGCCTTCTTGTCCAAGTTGAGTTTGAACTGCCACCAGCATCTTGCAGAGCCTCATCCACAGCCTGGTGCTCCTGTGGGACTTCACCGAAGGCCACACTTGGTGTCAAGATAATTATATCCACAAAGAGAGTGTTTGAACTGAACAGTTCTGTATAATGGGTGTTTTCTAGCCACATCTAGGGGCTGGTTACCTGCTCTAACACCTGTGCCTACCATCCAACCCATTACCTGAGCATTTCAGCCCTAAGCAAGCTAGGAAGAAGCCAGTCAGCTGATTTCCAGTGAAGACTTTGGTATTTGGAGGCCAGAGGTTTCTCTAGACAGAAGTGTGCCTAAGAGTTAGATGCTGCAACGTCATTGGGCTTTGGAGAAACCAGGCTTTAAAACAAAATTATTCAAAACACTTGCACATGAACTCATGCACAATATATTACTCCTAGAAAATCTATGCAACAGAACACTCTTGACTTTGGAGTTTCATTTACTCAGAAAATCTCAGAGTTAGGACAGTTCTCTTGGTTATATGTGTTGGTTCATTTCCAAAATCATTTTGTTTTCAAGCTTGCAGTCTCTCCTCTGCCGCACCATCTTACAGTTTTCCCCTCAATTCTTTCCATGAGCATCCCACCCAGTGCCTGCACTCCCTGATCTTAACTGCTGCTTTGACTTGGTTTTCCCCCCTTCTTGGCCAGACCTCACCACCAAGCTTCATCCTAGAGTTGGTTTGTGCAGATCATAGTCTGTTCCTGTATCTTCCCCAAAATTCTCTTTTGTCCACTCTCTGTAGAAGAGAGATTCTCTACTCTGAACTCCAGTATTCACTTGCACCAACTAACAGTCATAAGATAGCTTAAAAAAGCAAAAAATGAGAAGAAAATAAAGACTGCCTCCAATTTTAATGTTACAGGAAGTATCTAATACACAAAGGAAAGCAATACATTGAAGGTCAGAAACCATTGAAAAGGAAAAGAGAAACACCATCACCTAGCAATCTGTTGTTTGCCTAAGATGTGTTCGTTACGGACTTGACTGGCCACAAAAGGATTCAACACAAATTAATAACTGCTAAACTGCTTCTGATCTGCAGATCATATTGTCCTACTGACAGATCATGCATGTGAAGTAGAAGAGCTGATACAGAATAGCGAAACCAGCAATGAACCTGAGAAAATCGAGAAGGTGCAGCTGGAATATAAATAGACAAAAGTAGCCTTTAAAAAAGGAAAGGCAAAAGTAAAGGAAAAAAAACCCAAATATGGGAACAGACAAAAGCTAAATGTAACGGTAACCCAAACAAACATAGTATACTTCCTCCAAAATGTGTGCATGAGGCTTTGAGCATGTGGTTATCATCAGATTAGCAAGAACATGAAATACAATAATGCCAATATAGATTACCAAGAGTACTAAAATGAATGTTTTATCTTTGATAGGTTAGATCCTCATTCAGAGGTATTTAAACCCTGATTAAATGGAACCCTGAAACATCCATGGAGAGTCAGATTGAATCATCCTTCAGGAGACAAGCACTACATGTTTTCATTACATTTTAATTATGTAGTCTGTCCAGATCTTAAGGATTTACACTGGGTTTTTATTCATATATTTCCTTAGAGTTGGACATTGATATAATGATGATGTTAGTGCAGCAGACTGATGTTGACGAAAAGAGGCGGCAAAATTTGAGGCAATCCATTTTTTGTCTTACCTATGGATACAAACCCAGGGTGTTTTCTTTCTTAATTTATGACAAAGACACTGGTTTCTGAAAGCTGTGTTTTAGAAATGTTGATTAAGTCTCCTACAAATGAAAACTGTTGTTTAAATCTCCTACATATTTACCTGAGTACTTGTATCAATGAGCCACAGTAGCTTAGATCTGATTCTGAATGTGTTATTTTTCCAGGCCAAAAAACCCTTTTTTTAGAAAGTTTGGAGCTTTCTTAATGAAACGTAGAAAATGCTTAGAGAAGTGGAGGGTAATCTGGTGAAAAGACAGATGAAATCAAGAAGCTAAGGGAAAGATTGATCACAAAGCAGAATTGCAGAGAAGGAAGATGAAACACTAGAAGCAGATAGGTTTATCTAGTGAATGTATAGAGGAAGAAAGCAGAGAAGATAACAGATCTAGAGACAAAGACAACGGGATGGTAGCTGAAGAGGAAGGTCGAGAGATGATTTTTTGTCTCGGGTGTTCACTGTGTTCTAATACTGGCAAGGTGATGGTGCAAAAGCAGTTACTGCAGCAGGTAGGAAAAGAACCAAGACACCCTGTTAGTTTTGCAATTAAAACAGCCAACCCAAAACCTGCAATTTTGTTCCCGGTTATGTTTGAAACTCCAGGTTTTTTGGGCAAGGCAATCACTACCCTCTTCAGTTTCCTATTTATAAACTAGGGGGATATTATTTCTCTTCTGTCATCTTCTTCTTAACTTGGTTGTCTGAGTTATGACAGAACCTGTATCTCAATCTGTTCCTGCCTAGATGCTGGCAAAGCAGCCTGGCTCTGACTGGGACTGCTACACAGGGGTTTTGCAGTAACCATGGGTAAGTAAGGCAGAGAGGAACAGGAAAGCCAAAGAAACTGACAAAAGTCTTGATATCAGGAACTCAAAGTGATTACTTAAACATATGTATTTGGGTTCTTTTATTTTCTTTCTGATCCTATCAAATGTATTCAAGGCACATTTCAGCTTATTTTTTATTTATCCTTTTGAATCTTACTTTTACTTCAAAAGAAAGTGGTTATTCTCATACAAGAGCTTGGGCTTTCTGAAAAACACCAGTTCTCATCAGCCTTTTGATAAAATCACAGAAGCTGAAAGCATTGAGAGTTCCTTTTGTTTTAATAACCTCTCTTTCATGAATATTTACTTCTCATTTGAATACTTATCATCAATAAAAATTAAAACCTTATGTTTGTGAGGAGTGTGAGCACATTTGGGATTAAAATGAGTGACATCCTTCAAAAATGAGGGCTTTTGAAGGGTTATCTTTCTTAAAGCAGAGCTCTTTCTGCAAGAGTATTCTGAGTCCAGCATGCTACCCGACCAAGCAAACAAAGGAGAGAAATTCTGTAAATGAGAAGCAGAACTGGGAAAATGATTGTTTGGTTCATCTGCACTAGCAGTTGTATAACTTTAACTATTAACAACAAGAAGAAAATGATTGAGTTTCTAATATAATTAACAATTCTTTTAAGCAGTGGTTTAAATTATAGTTCTTGTTAATTTAATTTTCATTATTTGCTATTTGCCTGTGCAAATAAGGGGTTGTTTTCAGAAACAGTTTGCTGAGAAGCCTGCAAGGAGATGCAGGATTGTGATATATCACACACGTGACAATGTAAACCACAGAAAAATATGAACAAAGAAGAAAGACAAAGGTACAGCATTAAAGTTGCAGAATGCCTAGAGATGAGGAACAGCTAATATAGGAGAAAATGGATTAAAATTTGGAGAAAATGTCTAAGTTCGATTTATAATTTTCAGGTGAAATGTATGAACTTTGTAACTATCCAACTGAAGTTCCATACTAAAGCTAGCTGCTCTCCAGGACCCTTTTTTTTCTTTTTTTTTTTTTCTTTAATTTTTTATTAATATGGAGATAGCTACACGCTTTTATTAAAATTTATCATCTTCCATTCAAAGAGAGTTCCTGCTGAGTTTAGATATGGCCTATGTTTCTTTCCATATAAGCCATTAATTAAGCACCTGGTACAGAAATGCTGTCAGTGACAAGGCCAAGGCATCACCTGTTCAAACGGAGGTTAAGTTGTCAAACGGGGCTCTCTAGTCCATTTTAGAGAACAGAAGGACATTGTGCCTAGACGCCAAACCACAAACAAATCTCAACAATGGGTAAATTGTGGTAAGGAACGAGGCATGCATATTTTATCATGTTGTCTTGTACTGCTTGTGGTGTTATTTAAAACAAAGAGTACTTGTGGGTTAAACTGCTCAAATACTCCACGCAATTACGCTTGGACTTAAGTCCTGGGGACACTCGTCGTGTTAGGATCGCACATGATGTGCCTCATGGTAGACCCGGTCTATGGGGATGTGTACCCATGGGAGCTGCGGAGGGTGTGGCTGGAGCAGAGCTGTCAGGAAGGGCGAGCAGCGCTGTGTGGGTGCCGTGCTTGGGTTTCAGTGCTGATGGAGGAGCGTCTGTGCCAAAGGGGAAATAAAGAAGCCGGACCAAGTCCTGGGTCGTTAGGTTATTTACACCTCCGTGAATTGAGTAACAGCGGAGATCTGTGCCCAAAGTGGGCAGTGTTCCACTATCATGTTCAGAGAAAATGGTTGCTGCGTCTTACATTACACACACAACACAAGCGTGTACATAATTTTGTCACACATATATATAATATTAAAATCTCCCTGACACCGCTCCCCTCATCGACCAGTCCTCAAGGAAGTCTGGCTGTCCAGAGCCCGGGACGGCAGCAGTGCCAAGCTGTAATGCNGGCCGGGCGGGCGGGGGGCGCCGAGCGGTGCCGGTCACGGCTGAGCTTTGCGGCCACGTCTGCCGATGGCCCTCCCCTGCTCGGGCTGCCGGCCCGGCCCCGCGCGGCTGCGGAGCACCGGCGACAAGGGCCTGCGAACCCCTCCGTGGGTTAACCGCCCTGGGGCTGCACAGAGCAGGTTGTAGGCGCTGCTGCTGCTGCTGCGGCTC
>VZRS01008551.1:221383-240018 GCA_013398055.1 Ifrita kowaldi
ACTCCCGCACAGCCCTCGGCAGGTGCCGCTCGGGCCCTCCTGCCCCGGCCCCGCGGCCCAGCCCTGCCGGCAGCTCGGCCGTGCGGCCGGTCCCGGAGGCGCTCGGGGAGNTCCCTGAGCTGCGGGTATGGCCGAGGCCTCGGGCCCGGAGGAGCAGCGCAGCACAGCTGCGGCACCGGCCTGGGTGATCAGGCTGCCCCTGTGCCGTATGCCTTGTGTACTTACTTCCGTTGAATCACATATTAAAGGGTTTTGAGACCCATGGTGACATTTATACTGTGGGAGAAAAGAATGTAATAGCACCATGCCCATGAACCCCAACAGGTGGAGGATTTTCCAATTACATGAATAGAAACTTAATTGTCCACTGCATCCCCATTAAAAGATCGACAGTGTTTACAGGTACATATTTTCACACAGGGTAAGTTACCAAACTCACACCAACTTGAGGTGAGTATAAGTTGAAGGAGTGTTATTGAAGTCAAATCTGTTTATTAGCCGAACTCATGAAGTAAGCTGGCATGCTGATTTTTACATTGCATTACTATAAAAATAGTATTTTTATGCTTACAGCTAGCAGATAAAACTTCTGTGCAAACAGCATGGGCCTGGATAAACCTGCCTGAGTCTACTGTCCTACAGTATGATGCACACAGGTGAATTCCCCTGTTTTCAGGAGGGTTTTGCCTCCATTATGTTAACTTAGTGTAAGGCCTAAGGCCCTGACTTGTCAAAAAGATATTTGAGTTTAGGATGTTGAACCTGTCACTACTCCTGGTGATTTCAGTGGGAGTTTGTATGGCCCCAGATCTGTGCTAGTACAGTACATCCAGAAGTGGGGCCTATCTATGCACACAGTATTTGCAAAGACACAAAATGATCCAGGAGAAAGTGAGAAGTGCACTTTCAGTAGTATCCTGTTTATGCAGTGTTAAATCTGATGTCTCATTTCTCAAATGGAGTTTTAGTTGGGGTGGGGGTGGTTTCAGATGGAAGGGAAGGGTAAGAGATGAGAGACAAGTCATGAGGTATGTTCTGAGGAAATGCTGCTATACTTTACTTTAAAAAGTAATTTAGAATTACTTTGGAACTTTTTTACTTTTTATATAGTTTAACCTAAAAACTCAGTCCTGAAATTGAACGCTGACTTCAGTTTAGGGGTTTCTTGATTGTAGCAAAGTTTAGTGACTGTGCTAAGCTACATTCTTGTAGATACTTAAACATACATATGATTTCTTTTTTCAGGAAAAATTAGAGGCATTGTGACTTATATTCCCCCTTTCCTTCCATTCTCTCTGTTTCCACAGCAGGCTTACAGCCTGTTTTTCTGGTTGAAATCTGTAGTATGTGCTGTCAAGATACAGGTTTTCCTCTTTTGCCTTCCTCTTCCTTTGGCTGTTGTAATTTACTCCATGTGATTTACCCATTAACTAATGGGTCTGTGAGAAAGTGGCTCAGACTTCTGAAGTAACTTGTAATAAGGTTTTTGAATTTACCATATCCTTCAGTGGTACAGATTTTCTCAAGGCCTCCTAGCTTCAGTGTCTGCTAGGTATTTTTTTTCCCCTGTCCATTTCATAAACATCTTGAAATGCTTTCAAAATACAAGGTAACAAAGGCAAGAAAAGATATGGTAGCTCTAAACAAACACTCTCCCATTGCTGATGGTAGACAGTTAAAACATAAGATGGGGTTAAAAATCTTGGTGTAAAAGACCAGAAGCTGGTGGGTTCAGATCTGTGGTCACATACTTTCTCATTTGCATAAGCCCAATCCTCCAAGTTTGGACGGTAGGAGTAATTGAAATACTTGTCAAAGCAGCTGTAATTTTTAAAACTGTGGTACTACAGGTGTTGAGCGAAGTGGTAGGATGCGTGTTGGTCCTTATGCACAAACACTTGTACACACAGCATATATTTTTATAGGTTGTCTTTTCATTTTTCAGTAGAAAAAAAGAAATTCTTTTGTCTGTTTCAGCCTTTTCCATATTTACTCTTCTTTTCCTTTTGACTTTTGTTCCATTTCAGTGCCGTTTGCTCTGTACCCTTTCACATATCTTTCTCTGCTTTTATTGTGCTCACCACCAACTTCTTGCTTGTTCTTTTGCCTCCATGTTTATGTATATTTCCACTTATTTTACAGCCACACACATTTCAGGCCTAGTGTGCACCTGGTACTCTGAACAATCTTTGCACCACCTGTACCTTGAGCATTCTTTAAACTAACTGAATAGGATGACGTAGGTAGGAATACTGGGACAAAGCCAGCTTAGCAAATACTGAAGGAGTGTAAAAGAGTTATTATTTCCATCGATAATCTCACAAACTGGATGCAAAAGAACTCACTTCAGGAGCAAGAATCCACATAAATTTTACCTGTTCTCTAGCTAAGTTCGTGTATTGGTGATGGATGGATATATGTATACATATATAAATATATAAATATATATAAATATATAAATATATAAATATATATATAAGATGAATTACTCTGTTGGGTTACCATGTAATTTTTCTGCCTCAACTCTTGGTTTTTATCTAACGTTTATGTGACTCAATGACCCATGTTTAGAGTATTTAAAAGCCAGTGTAAACTTGTAGGGTGAAGACCTGATCAATAGCTGCTTGTTTGACACAAGAGACTGAACTGTCGCAAGAACTTTGTTGCTGGTGGCCCAAGTCCTCCATAAAACAGTGATCTTCATAAATCTCAAAATACCATCCCAAGAGTACTTTCCATTCCTCGTCCCCATCCCTGGAGTTGTTCAAGGCCAGTTTGGATGGGAGTCTGAGCAACTCAGGGTTAGAACTATATGATCTTCAAGGTCCGTCAGATTTGCCGACTTGCAGAATTAAATCCAATGGCAAAATGCTTCTCTTTCGCTTGCACCTCCCACATTAGTGTTTAGTGTATGCTATTCGCAGCGACTCACATGTGACTGTGCCTCCTAAAGTTAGTTTGAAGAGATGTAGTTTCTGTTTAATTTGTCATTCACAAGAGGCTATTTCTTGGTTATTGACTGTGTATGGTCTTCAGCAGCACAGAGGGAGGTGATATGCTTGTCTCTTGAGCTCCCTTGCCAAGTAATTTTGGATTTACCAAACTGTTGAGCAGTAGTTCTAGTTGAAATGGCTAGATTTCAACATGATTTCAAGACATGAGTTCTGAAGAATGAGATACCTACCGTGCTTGTAATTGGCAGAGCGTACCTTTCCCATTGGTTGCACAATTTTTTATGTGGACAAGAGAGAAGAGGAAGGAAAACTGGTGAGATTTTCTTGTTCATAATATCTCTATTACATTCTGTCATGTTTACTTTTCAGACAAAGCGTGAAATGTAATTCACCAAACCTCCATGAGGGGCCCAACAGGCTTTGGAGCCACTAGTTTCCCAGCTTTTCTTAATGTGGACAAATGCACTGGCTGTAGGGAAGAACAAAGTGGAGCAGGTACTCTAAGGTCCCTGCTTGGTTGGGTTGGTGTTGTAATGACTTTGACATTTGGAAAATGAAATGAAAATGCTGAAAGCGCTGGCACTGTGATTTGCTGTGCTCCAAAATTCCCAGGAGCTGTGGGGGAGTGCTATAAAGACCTGCATGCTGGACTTTTGGGCAACAAAACAAGTGTTGCTTTTCATGTTTCCTTGTTTCAGGTTGGACTAAGAGACCCACAGGGATGTTGTGAAACAAACAGAGAGAAATTAATCATGTAATTGGAGGCACAGCATGCAAAACTTTTAAGGGCTGGGCCACATCACACAGTAGTGTTAACTACTAAATTGTGGTATTCCTAAATGGCCAGTGAAGATGATGTGGTGTAGTATTGTCATCAAGACAAGACATGATGGTCTGAGGAGCTGCTTATATCACTTCTATCATCACTGAACGATACCAGCCTGCTCTGTGTTTCAGCAGCCGGGAAGCAGCCGGTGAAGCAAGAGCTGGGCAGCAGGAAAAGCACGGTTGATATGGTGGAATAAAACCAAGGTCACTACATTGTTTCAGGTTTTATCAGAGATAAATCACATCAGGAAGTGAGATGGCAAGCAAATGGCCAGTAATTGTGTATTTTTCTGGATCTGAGTGCTTGACTCTTTCAGATAAGTTAACAGTTTAATCTGAAGTCAGGGGGAGCAACATTATAGAAACACAGTCAACAAATATCCCAAACAGTGAGATTGCAATGCATTTTGGGACCCTTCAGTTTCTACAGTAAAATTGTCTCCAGGAGTTCAGTTGGGAGAAATTTGATAAAGGCAGTTCAGTAGCAGTTGGATCTCTTGTTAAAAGATGGTGAGTAGAGTTCACGGTTTGTCAGAGAGCATAGGTAGATGATAGGTGTCAAGGCCCAATGTAATGTAGTAGCCCTTCAGCATTTGAGGACACAAGGCCCTGGAGTGTCAAAAGGAGACAGAATATGATTCACAGTGATTCCAAAGCACAGATTGGAGATAGTATCTCTGCTTCTACTCTCAGGAAATTAGATGTTTTCCTTGACATTAATTGCCATTAAATACCAAAATACAGGCCAGTAATTTGTATGAATTAAAAAAAAAATCTGATAGGAATTCAGTGTGTTTGTTGGTTTAAAAAAAGAAAGTCTGAAACCTTGACCGTGTCCCAGCTTCATCAGATTATTAGACCATGCCTACAGCGTCACTAATGAGATCTACCCAGATTTGTCACTAAAAATAGCAATGGACAAATAGTAAGTGTTCGATGTAGAGGGTCACCTTGGAGCAGTTACACTCTACTGTAATGTCAGTCTCTTTTTACTCAATTTCACTAAAGTAGTCATCTGGCTGTAAAGCAGTTCAGGCAGTAATATAGGATGTCATATATATTGCTTTAATTACTACGATCTTCCTTGTAGCAATTATAATTTACTTTATTGCAGATAACAGCACATTGGTAGATAAAAGTCACTAGACAGATATGAAAAGTTGTACATTGTAGCTTTTAGATTGAATGTATAGCAGCTGGTTCTCATTAACTTTGTTTTTTAAATTCATGGATTATTTTGTACCAATAATTAAAAAGAAACAAAAGACAACAAGAATATTTCATAGTAACTATAGTGCATAACAGAATTCACTTTTTGTCTCACTCATAGACAGTACCTGAGATGCAGGCTTTCCTTGAGTTGCAGGGGAAGAAATCTCTATCTGAGTGAATGCCAGAAGCATCTATTGAATTCTTTTTTTCAGACTGTTTGAGAAAATTTGCCTTATTGCTTTCATTGCTCCAAAAAGACTTGTCACACTCCTATGTTCTTTTTGACAGCATACCAATTTTATTGCACTTATTTGTCCATGTAAGGGAAATCATTGATGGGACTCAGTTATTTCCCTGTGTAGAACCCATTTCTGGTGTACAGTTGTTGGGTCAGTTTATGGCCATTATTGCTACATTGTTTTTTAACATTCAGAAACATACGTATTGAATAACCTCTTTGAGGTCTGTCTTTGTGAAATTTGGTTTTCCTTCAGTAATGGTAATGGGAACTGCAAACAGAGCTCTGTTGAATAATCAGATTCCACAGAAATGCTCTGGCTTTATTGTTTCTTGTACCATAAGCCCATGGAAACAAATAATTATGTTATTACTGGTTTTATTCCATTTATTTGGGATAGTCAGTATGTGTAAAAGGCAAAAATTACTTCAAAACGTCTTTTATGTGGTCATTTTTATAGTAAAATCCAAACAGTACATTGAGGAGAGATGCCAACATCATCAGTATATAGTTCATCTAGTTCAAACAGATTTTCAACAAGGAGGCCATCATTATTCCTTTTGATTTAGACCCTGAACATCACTGTCCCCACAACCTGTTTATGGTTCGTTATCCTCAGGCTAATAGGTAGTGGAGAATTGCCCAGCCCCTGCCAGTGCTGCTGTAAAAGGTGAAGCCTTCTCGTGTGCTCTGAGTGTGTCCTTTGTAGAGGGCTGTGACTCATGGCAGATGCAAGATTTGTTTGGTGCTAGCTCTGTATTTCCTGCTGGGTAAGTACTGGGTACTGCTGGGTTTTACAGTCTAATCCACATGCTCTGGTTCACTTCTGACTCTCATACACTGTTTCACCCAGCAGCACTCGAGGCAAGGCTCGCAGGCACCTGCGGGTGCTGTGGGTGTATAAGGCAAGATGTTTGGCTTCTTTCCACTCCCACTGTGTGCATGGTACAGGCTGCTCTGCTCCACACAGGTGTTGGCTGGATGGGCCAGCTTCATTCTTCCTGGGATTCTTCCTGTTAAGGGAACAGGACAGGCTACTTGGTTCAGGGCTTCAGGCTGTTGAGTTTTTTTTAAGTGATCATCATGTTTGCTTTTACTCATTTTTGTTCGCAATTACTCTGTCAGATTGTTAATATTTAAAAACAATTTAGCAAAGGTGTATTTTAGAATTACTTAGGGCATGAAACAGGGAAAAAAAGAAGAGAGATTGACAAACATTTGAAGGGAAGGAATTACTTTATCAAGTTTGAAGCAGTTTACCATGTCACTATAATCACTTGCTGACAATATTAAAGTTTAGCTTCTCATACCTTTCAGTCGTTTATCAGGGGATTTAACACTAGTGTAAGGTATCAGTAAGGACATAAGTACATAGGTACACTTGCCTTTGTTGATGCCAAGGCATCATAATCCAGAAAATTTATGGCAGGATTTCAACTTTAGTATTGCCAGAAATAAAATTAATCCAAGGTGGAAGTGTCCTTTTTGAGAGTTCAAATCCTTCTTGGAACTGCTTTTCTCATTCCCTTCCCACTTTTTTGCAACTAAGCATTTACCATTTTTGGAAAAGGTTGGCTGTACTAATATACCAAACGCACTTTTCCCTTTCTCATTGACTTGAAATTGGGGTTAACAAAGTTAAGCAAGTAGTACATACAAAGAATGATTTTTGTCCCACAGAACAGCACTGACTTGAGCAGTGTGGAAGTGCTGATGTTCTTGCTTTGTGCAAGAGCCCATAATGACAAAGTATTCTTGTCAGAGGATATAATGAAACCGTAAATTGTTTTCATGACTGCTGTGATATTTGGTCTCTTGTAGAGCACATTTGGAAAGTATTTAGAGCCATGTCTTATGCCAATAACATGAGAAATAGAAATATATACTTTAGCATGAGCAGTGCCAAGTGATGGGTAATAAGAATCTGCTGATCGAACATCATGTTAAGTGAAAAAAGTTACCTGAAACTTCTGATAGGTGACATTGAGGATGACACACACGTTACTCCTGTCAATGGGGAAAGGCAATGAAGCAGATCAGACTAATGCAGAACAGCTAAGATTTGCAAGTTCTGCTTTGCTTAGTGCATGAGTCCTTCACATGAGAAGTGGTGGCTGCAGGGAAGGGCTCATCTCTGCCTTCCCTCTCCTTTTAGGTGTTCGCAGCATTCCTGCATTATTTCCCATTCTTTTGCCTCAAATGAGCATGTGCCTGTAGTATCACAGAGTAATTTTCTTTTACCTGTGCTGTTAGAGCATCACACTAATTGTTTCATAGTCAAGGTAAATTTCGGTTATCATTCATGCTACCCCTTCTGCTGTAACATGGTCCCATTTCAGTGTCCAGTTGGGAGGCTGAGCCCAGAGGATATTGCTGGTAGAAGGATGGCAGTGGGAAGAAAAGCAGGAATGATTGCTTGCTACCTGGGTGCTGGGTATTGTGAACACATATAGAAAAGGGAGTTTGCAAATGCTTCTTCCTTCTAGCAGCCTTCCCAGGGCTGCTGGGCAAATTGCAAGGTTCCTCATGCTATTGCATATGAGGAAAAGAATGAGAAACTCAAATTGCTAATTTTTTCTAAGTCACAGTGGTCAGGTGAACATGTGGCCATATAGATGGATTTCCAGCTTTCTATATGAGATATCTTCCCGGTGATTGTTATTAATAAGCTAAGATGACTTGTGGCAGACTTTGATCTTGTGCAGTCTTCCTTCAACTTTTTAGAGAAGAGCTTGAGCCTCTTGTATCCAGTACTGGCTTGCATAGAAATGGCTTGTTACATGTATGGGTTTTTTCTTTTCTGCAGTATCTGGTGTGCAAAAGGAAGCTTGAAAGTAAAAAGGAGGCATTGCTAATCCTTTCCAAAGAGCTGGACACTTGTCAACAAGAAAGAGACCAGTACAAACTCATGGCCAACCAGCTGCGGGAGCGACACCAGTCTCTGAAAAAGAAGTATCGGGAGCTGATTGTAGGTTGTTCTTTATGAAGACTGTTTAATTGGGGGACAAAGGTGAACTTCAAAAAAAAAAAAGAGAAAGAAGTCCATAATGGCTGCTGTAAAAATGTCTAGGTACTTGTTTGCAGGAGTCCTGCAGTTGTACAGCCCTGATTGTATTATTACTCATTTATTCTGCATTGATGAGGCAGTGTTTGTTATATACGACACAGAAAGATGGTGCATGCTCTGAGGAAATTAGTTTCAGTCATAAATCCATTTAAAATCTGACTGTGGTATTATTCCACAGCAACTTAATGTACCAGTATGAAAATTAATGCAACACAAATTTGTAATGATGTGCTGTTCTAGAAATGTAAACAAATCTTCAACTTTAGAAATTTTTTTAAGTTGAAGTTAGTATTACTGATATTAATCAGTGCTATTTAAAAAATAATTTGATAACATTTTAGTTAAAATACATGTTCTACAATTACATTCACAGAATTAATATAGTTTTTGGTTTCAGAAAAAAGTTGCCAATAAAATATATCTGTTTATTTGTAGGATGGGGATCCATCGCTTCCACCTGAAAAGAGGAAACAGGTAGGATTTATTTTTCAGTTATGTTATTTAACTGCTACGAAAGTACTTTGCAAAAGAATAAAAATATTAATTAAGAAATCTGGTAAAAAAAGCAAGCGTTTCTGAATATTAAAGAGCGCAGTCTTTAAACTGTGACTTCTGCTTTGGTCTACACATTTCACTCTGAAATACCTGAACTATCATTATTTAGAATATATGGCTATTGCTTTCATGTTCACCTGAGACTGAAATTGGTCAGTGTACAGAGACTTGAGATTGTTCTCCTTGTTGTTTATTCTTCTGTATTGAGTCCTAAAATGGATTTGTGACAGGACTTCTCATACTTAGAAGTAAACTGGGAATGCATTGTCTGCATTCCATAATTGTTAATTTATTGTTGTGAGTGCTGTTTTCCATTAAGTATTCTCCCAGGCCACTTGGACTCTATGAGTTATAAATGGTAAAACAATGATAATTGCATTTTATGGTTCCCCTGAAAAACTTTTTGCCTGCTCACATGCACTTTTGTTCCTGGATATCTTCGTAGTGTGTCCCTGTTGTGGAATGTTGGTTGTCACATCTTAAAATAACCTTAATTTTTAGAGAAAAATGGTACCCAAAACTCAATATGTGGAGCAGGGAGATGAGGACAACCTAAAAGAACGAAAATTGTTGCTGTAATTGCTAGTTTTGGAAGTCTTTTAACTATGTTTAAAACATGTTTATTACATTCTCTTAATGGATCAGAAGTTTTACTCATCACCCTTTCCCTGAGAGTTTGCATGTAGTTCTTGCTATTTGCTTAAAATTTTACAGCTGAGGGTTTTGGTTGCTTTAAACTAAACTTCCAGAGGCAATGTAATTACTCCTTCAGGCACTTAAACAAATAGCTGCCAAGAAGTCAGTAGCTCAGTGTAGAATCATTTAACTTCCTCATCATTTAGCATAATTTATTTGCAATTCTGTTATTTCAACAGAATTCTAATAAAAGTTTATGACTAGATACAAGTTTGTGCATTCTGAGTGTTGCTGAGGAATATCCAGTTGAAAGGAAAAAAAAAACAAGGCAGTATATGGATCATTAGAGAGATGAGTAGGAAGGGAGATTTGCCATCCTATAGCTATTCTAATTCATCTTTCATCTTTCTAAATCATCTTTCATCTTTGAAAACAAATAAAACTGACACTTGTTTCTAAAATACTAGCCAAATTCAGTCTAAATTCAGAAGCTGTGATTATATTAAGTTTGGCAATTTTTCTTACCAGGTCAAGTGCCTGGAAAACCTTTAATAATCTAGGTAGGAGTCATTTCTTTTCCTGAGGAAGCTATGTATTCATGCTAGGTAGCAGTGAAAGAAAGAAAATCTTGTCTTCAAATGGGGTCATTGATGGGTTCCCCCCAAGAACAATATATATGTTACATTGTACAGCAATAGACTGTTAGTGTACTTCTTGAGTTTTCATTTTCCTGAGAAATGTGTCTGTAGCATACAGGGTGGATAACCTAGAGCAGTTAGTGCAACCTTTCTGAAGAAGAGTATAGTTTGGCTTTGAGAAACGCATCAGAGAATAATAAAAGAAAGTTATGAATATCTTTCCATTATTACCTTACATATATTTCTTAGCATTTTCTCACCTAAGAAAGAGTGAAGTTCTCTTTCCCTTTTGTGTTTCTTCTATTCCCTTTTTTTCTGGAACTCCAGATGCCTGCTGGGAGAAGTTTGTGACCTCACTCACTTTGTAAAAGGAGACCCTGATCCTCCAATGAATTCTGCATGACACAAAAGTGCATACTGTTTTCATGGTCAGAAATGAGATGAAAACATTATATGCTTAACAATTTGCTATCTGTTGCATTGGTTTGCCACAACTGAATAATTATTGCTTATTATTGAAATTTCAATCTAGAACCTTAAATGTCATAGATTTGTTGGAATTGCTACTGTCTTCTCCTTCTTGTCTTCATTTTTCCCCTTTATTATCAATTATGTTTTGTGACTGCTTAAAATGTCTTGTTTTCCACTGTGCCTTCTCATCCTGTTTTGCAGCACAGAATTTTCATGGTCTTGTGGAAATATCATGTAACCAGGCATTTTCTGTCAGCAATCAGCTAACTCAAAATCTGTTTTTGTAAAATTGGTTCCTAAAGGTATCTTAACATGCAGTGGTAGTGTTTTCCCACTCAAAGCTGTGTTTGCATCTTGGATCTTTTCCAAACTAAACATTTCTATGATACTATGATGATTCTTTCCGAAGATTGTTCTGTGTGTATCACCTTCTCCCATCCAGCAGAAGCAGGAAGTGAGAAACTGTGCTACTGAAATCTCTTTTTCTACTGTAGATGTTTCACCACTACTGTTGTTATCATAGCTTGTGAGCTGTCAGTGCTTTCCTGGCCTGTCCTGCCTAACACTCAAATGGTGTGGTTGAAGGTAGTTTTATAATGTCTTATGGTGTCAGGTGTAGAGTAACTTTTGGATAAGTAATGGAGTGGTGAAATGTTTCAGGACAATAGAAATTAGGAAGAGTGTGTTTTATGTTAAAATTCATTCAGACATGGTGGTGGTGGTTTAATCCCAGCCAGCAGCCAAGGCCCACACAGTCGCTCATTCACTGCCTCACCAGGGTGATCAGAGAGCAAATTGGAAGGATAAAAGCTAGGGAACTTGTGGGTTGAGATAAAGACAGTTTTATAGGAAAAGCAAAAGTGGCTCACACGAGCAAAACAAAGTAAGAAATTCATTCACCACTTCCATGGGCAGGCAGGTGTTCAGCCACCCCTGGGAGAGCAGGGCCCCATCACGCATAACGGTGACTTGGGAAGACAAAACCATCACTCCAAATGCCCCATCCTTCCTCCTTCTTCCCCCACTTTATATACTGACCATGGTGTTGCATGGTCTGGAATATCCCTTTGGTCAGTTTGGGTCACCTGTCCTGACTTTGTCTCCTCCCAACCTCCCATGTGCCCCCAACTTTCTTGCCAGCACAGCAGTACAAAAAGCAGAAAAGGTCTTGGCTCTGTGTAAGACCTGCTCAGCAATAACAAAAACATCATTGTTATCAATTGTTCAGCACAAATCCAAAGCATTGCCCCATATCAGCCACTGTGAAGAAAATTAACTCTACCCGAGCTGAAACCATCACAATGGTAAACAATAGACACTCCCCATTTTGAAAGACGTTAAAATATTTCTCTGACTACATAGCCTCTGTTGAGCATCCTATATAAATAGAAATTCTACCATTCTATAGTTCTGCAATGATGCGTATTTATATGCATTAACTGTGATACAGGACATTTTAATGGAAGTTTACTAGGTATCTGTTGGCCCATGTTGCTGCACTGGGAAACTTACAGAAAAGAACATAGATGGGATTTCTAACTTGATATATGCTGCCTATTATTTTCATCTACACTGTTTAAATTTTCAGTATAGCTTCAGTTTGGGAGAAGCTTTGCCATTAAAATAACATATCAAGTGAATCCTTCAACCTTCTATATGAAATGGAAGTTCTTTTAATTCAAATGAGATCCTTTGAATCAACAAAGATGAAGTAAAATGCGTGGTTAGGAAAACGACTGTACTGGGCCACATTCCTAAATATGTTTTGCTTAATTTGATTTTAGTGAGACCACTCAGTTGGAGATAATGGGTTTGCACTGGGGCTGTATGTCAAGAATAAAGCTGCAATGCATATGTCACTGGTGAGGCCTTAGATTTGTGTTTTAAATGTATAAGGAATCAAATTAAATGGAACTGAACATCACAAGACCACAGAATAGTTGAGGTGGGAAGACAGCTCTTGAGGTCAGCTAGTTCAATCTTCTTGCTCAAACATGACCACCTAGAGCAGGTTGCCCAGGACAATTTTCAGCATGGTGTTGATTATCTGCAAGTCCGCAACCTCTCTGGGCAACCTGTTCCAGTGTTTGAGTGCTCTCACAGAAAAACGGATGAGGGGGCAAGACTCTTCCTCACCTTCTTGCTGTCCTTTCTAAGGAGCTGGTATCCCTTCATCATAGCGCTCCAGTTGTGTGAGCTATCCCACTGATTCTCCGTGATCCCAAAGAGGTTTTAACCCTGTAAGTGCACACAGTCTTCAAACTCCTCCTGTTTATTCCCCCTGCTGCATGCATTAGAGACCTCGGAGAGGATTCCGAGTGTGCTGGTTCCGTGATACAGGCTTGAGAGCTTTCCTTCAAGACTATTCTGTGGGACCCTCCTTGTCTACCTGCCTATGGTCAAAGGAATTACACTTCAGCTCAGTTGCTTTCTGAATTGCTATGTCCTTTCTCTTCCCATCATCCCAGCCTCTTGGCTTGCCTACCCTATCCTGAGCTTCCCCCTTCCCTCCCACATAATTTCAAGAGTAAAGCTCTCCTTTTGAAGTTCTCCAGTCTACTGGCAAAGATACTTTTGCCTCATGTAGTCAAGTGGATCTTGTGTCTTCCAAGCAGCTCTTGAGCCTTAGAGAGGATCCCATGATCATAAAATCATATTTGAGGCTCCCAATACTGAGTCCCATAATGTAATGATAACATAGTCCTAGTACAGAAACAGCTTGATGGTTAATCCTTCCTACCAGAAAAAGTCCCACCAGAGAACCTGAAGGTCACGGCCCTTAGTGCTGTTACAGTTACCCATAGGTATCTCAAGGTGATTCATTCAAACCAAGATTCTGGCTGCTTCAAGGGTCATTGGTATCACAGGACCTTGATACCCACTCACTGAGATGTTGGTCAGACAGCTTGTCTCCTGCTAATGAATATGTCCATGAGTATGACTCTTTGGGGCAGGCATAACATCAGAAGGACCAGAGGTTCCGGACAGGATTATGCTGTGGCATACCACAAATGGATCCGTTTTGATCCCTTCCACTTCCAGCTTCTAGCTCAATGTACTCAGGTATCACAATGCACTTCTGAAACAAACTTCAGGGATTAGCTTATGACTGTTCTTGACATCATCATAAATAATAACTAGTGTGGCTATTACTTGTTAATTAATGAACTCAGGAAGTTTTGCTAGCCTTGTGCTAAGGCACAAAAGCTGCATTCAGAGTCCCATGAGAGAAAATCTGCAGATAAAATGCACTACAGGGTAAGCAATAATTTTGTATTTATCTCAGAGTGGTGCTGTGAAGATTAATGTGATTTCCTCCTCTCTTCAAAGGGTTTGAAGACAAAAAACATTACGCTTGTGCCAAACATAGACCGGTGCGCATTGCTTTGGTTTGTAGGTGCATGTGTTTGACTTCCGTAGCGTGAGGTAGGAGTCGGAAACAGAAACGTTGTTTGCCCTTGCAACACATAGAAAGCAATATTCCCATGGATTTCAAAATGTGACTGCTTCCAGAACATAGCCAGTAGAGGGATTTTTGTTTCTGGACGCTGAAATCTTCTATTCCATTGCTCAGAGCTGGTGGTAGTATGTAAAACCTTGAACTTTTTAGCCACACTAGGAGTCATACTTTGTGTAGTGACACCATTGTTTCTTCAACAAGTAGGTTTTGCACTAATATAGAATCATAGAATCATTTAGATTGCAAAATATCTGTAAGACCATCGAGTCCAACCATTAACCTAATGCTACCAAGTCCACCACTGATGTCTAGGAGAGAAGAAATGCTCATTATAATAGATGTGATAGTCCCTCAGACCTGATGCATACAACAACGTCTTCTCCGGTTGCTGTGTCTTACCTTAGGGAATAGAGAGACACTCGTGCACACCTCTGCACCTCAGTACTCTCAATAAATAGTCCTTCAATGAATTGCAACACTCAAAATGTTTAAGAAATTTTGATTCTTTTTGTGCATTATCTCAAAGTTTAAGATGTCTTTAGGAGCTCAGAATATTTAGGAGAGGATTTTCTTCTTCTCCTGTTTTATGTCAAGTGACTGCTTGGCAAAGCTTTGATTTCTGATGTTGTTTTTCTGCATGAAAATACAACCCATATTAAGTGTATTGTGTTTTGCATACCCAGGATCTGTAATTTTGAAAGTCTTCTCTGTTTTTTCAACTTAAAGAGAAAAATACAATAATTTTGCAATTTTATTGCAAGGAAGCTAGTGCTAAGGGAGGTCATCAGTTCCTCTATCTTGGAGTGGACAGTGGTAGTTGGTAAGTAAAACAGGTTTTTCTGTATTAATTCAGCCATTGCAATCATATGAATGCATTGGAGGAGAAGCTGCACTTAAATTTGTGATCAGTCACACCCATCAAGTGTGCTTTATGTTTCACCAAGCTTTTTTCTGTCAGCCCTGTAATTCAGTGTTCTTCTTTGTTTGAAGGTGTGGCTGGAACAAACAGACTGTAAATTGCAATATAGGAATGTTTGTATTTAAAAACACTTTTAAACTGTAAAGGTATGTTGGAAGTCTCCCTCTCTTCCCCCTTCCCAAATTAATTTTTCAGGTAGTACCCTGAGCGCAAGAAGTTGGTTTTTTTTTTTTTTTAAGTGTCAGATAAGATTTATGTGCAAGAGAATTGAGAGCTATATTAAAGACTGTTACTATCCATCATTTTTAAAGTGTTGTGAAGAAAAATAATGCTGTGTATATGTGTAGCTACATTTGCAAAATTGTTAAAGGAGCCAAACTCAAGAGTAGTGCATGATGCCAGGGATGACTATTTGGAGTTACTTTTCTTTTTTCCATCAGGCCATTGGTCACTAATGAGCAAAGATCTGTTGCTGGCTGACAGGTATTTACTGGCTTATATTAATAACTATTTATAGATACTTTTGTCAGTATTTTTTGATGCTCATCTGTAGCTAAAAGTGAAGTTCTTTTCCACCTTCTATCCCAAAAAAGATTCTTGCAAATTTTAACAAAGCCTAAGTGGAAAAGGAGGGGGTCTGTGATCCCATCCCATTGAATCTTTCACTCTCTGGTCTCTTCTGATCTATCATGCTTTTTTCCTTCATGTAATAATGGTAGGCACTTCCCACTCAGCACTCCCAGATCCATTGTTTTCTCCTTTCGTCTTAGCTTCTGATGGGATTGTTGGCTGTGGTTGCACTTGCATTTGGTCAGAGGAAAAAGGAATATGGGGACAGTGTCGTATGTCTCGCTTCAGTGGGGTTTTAGACTGTGCTCAGATGATGCTCCACTGAGAAGGCGGTTGGGCACTTGAACAGGCTGCCCAGGGAAGTGGCCGCAGCGCCCAGCCTGCCAGAGTTCAGGCAGCATCTGGACAACACTCTTAGTCATATGGCTTCGTTTTGGGGTAGTCCTGTACGGCGAAGGGAGTTGGACTTGATGATCTTTGAGTCCCTTCCAGCTATTCAGTGAGTCTATGATACATGCAGGTTTCCCATAACCGATGCATATAAAACAAATAGCTTGTCATGCTGCAGAGGCTCCACAGAACCTGCCAGAAATGGAAGGTGGATAGAGCTCTGGAAGCTTGTCTGATACTGGCCAGTTACAGAGATGGGGCAGAAGCAATACTTGTTATTTAGTATTAGAAACAGTTGCACTGAGAGCGGGTAGGAGAAATAGTTTCCGCTGCTGTAGGTTGTTGCGGAGGGAAGACAAGATGAGGCAGCAGAAAGCAATAGACCTCTACATCTCTCCCTTCTTTATTCATGGCTCAGAAACCTCTCTTCATCAGTACTTTAGTTTTGTATAATGTGAGTGAAAGAAGTAAAGTCTTTCACAGTTTCAGAAGTCTTTTTAAGGCTTCACCTAAAATCAAAAGAAACTGTCAAAGAAATTGAGTCCAGAGAAGCTGAATTTGGCTAATTTACCGGGAATTGTTCTCTGTTGCACGGGTAAATGATATGAGCTTTATTGCCTGTTGAAGTAACTTGTCTTGGATTTCTGAGTGAATTCTGTGTTTGTTCTATGAATATTGAAAAGAAGTTGCCAAATGGAAAAATGAATTGCCTTTGCTCTTGCATAGATTTCTCCCCTTTCCTCGAAAAATACGTGCTTGCAGGTTCATGAAGGCAGTCCTCCATTGTTAGTTTTATCATCTTTCAACCATATGGTATGTTTTCTTCTATATGCCAAAGAAATGGTACCAAGTCCAGGTATCATTCAATGTGTCCTCTTGGCTGGCTCTCTTTAAGCCTAGTAAAGCACTTTTGAAACTCAGATATTTCTCCTTCTGTCCACATTTAACCAAGAGCTTTAATAAGGTCTTGCCAAGACCTTTGGAACTCGTAACAGTCTAAATTATACACTGTGTGGAACCTCTAAGCCAGGGAAATGAGTAATTGCTGGAGATTACTTCTGTGACATAGCTTGGTTGTTTCAGTTTAACAGAAGTATAATACAAGGCTTGCAGTAAGGAGCAAATCTATACTTAGCTCATTGTAATGCTCTTGGCATGGTCAAACAAGGCTGGTTTATTTTGGTGTCGAAAATTCTTTGTTTCAAGTTTCTTCCAATATCTCTGTCATGAGTATAAAGGTTTTTGTCACGTTAAGTCATTTATATGACTGACAAATAAAATTCAGCTTAGAATTGCAATCCCAGAGAAATGGTTTTAAAGGAAATAAATCTGAGCAGGAAGATTTAGTATAGGCATGGTAATGCCTTTCCTGCCACTACTGGGAGCCAGGTTTTAACTACAGACGGCTGAAATCCTGGTGTTATGGTTGTAAACACTGATTAGTGAGATTGAGTTCTTTCCAGGTGTTGAAATTACATGTGCTATTGCAGTGTTAGGAGTTGTTCCAATTCATCATAAAAAGGAACTTTATAAATAGAGGTGTTTCAGAGAGATTTGTGCAAATCATGTTCCTTTTAACTAACGCAGGCTTTATTGAAAGTCAACTTTCTTTAAAAAAAAAAAAATTGCATCTAAGCGGTAGCCATAGATACTTCAGTTTAAATACAATTTCCTGCAAACATGTGTTCTTTGTTTTCTTTTAAACAGGCATTTAGAAGTACTTCTCAAAACCATGGATTGAATGTGTTCTGAAGCTCCTTGATTCATTCATTATGTGAATGACTATTACACTATTTGTTTAAGATGTAGGAAAAAAATCAGTCCACCAAAGCATACATGAGGAGTCTTTTGCATTGCTTGAATGGTTGTTGTCTTGAAAATAAAATTAGAAGCAGCTTAATTTTAGTCCTGTAATTGGCTATTTATGGGGGTTCTTTTGCTGTTACACTCTTCCCCCAAATTATTTATTTGCAGTCTTCAGGTTTGTCAGTAGTTTAAAAAATGCTTTAATCTCTTCCAAAACTGTGTGAAATTTACCTTGCTTTCTTCTGAAATTTTGGTCTCAAAGCATCAGAAGTACAGAAGGTGTAGCAGTGACTTAGGCTTCGTGTTCATCAAGTAGGATGTTGTCAGTTTCTCGAGTTATTTTTCCTGTTTAAAAGTGTCTTGGGGTGACTCCATCATGTATATCCCCTATCACGGCTTTACGCCAAACAATTAATTCTGTGCCTTTTCTGTGTCTTTAAACAGAGTTTAAGAGGGAAGAAAAAAAAAACCAAGCAAACTTTTCAAAGCAGTGTCTCAAGGACACGGAAATTACACTCCTCTGCGTGCTCTGGCTGCGGTAGCACAGGGGAAGCATCCTGCGTGCCTTCTTCAGCCAGTTTTTTTTCCTCTTTTCCTCTCTCTCCAGTGTGAGACGGAAAGCTGAACTTTGTTTCTTAGAACTTTGGTTTTTTTTCCCTTCTTCTCTTCTGAACTGTTTCAACAACATCAGAACACATCAGGAAAATTTTCCCCGAGGCCCAAAAAGGTGGGCCCTCACCCAGCTCCGAGGAGGAGAAAGACCACATCTACAAAAAGACTCTAAAATCTTCCCAGGTTTCTCTCTACAGCAAAAAATTTCATTATTTAGCATTATTATCCTTTTCTTGTGTGTATGTTAAATAAATAGTTTTTATCTCTTTCACTTTCCTT